>JAGXCT010033250.1:1602-16824 GCA_022495035.1 Philopotamus ludificatus | reverse complement strand
AAGGAAAAAAATCTTAACACATTAAAAACTATTTTAGGGCGTAGGTGATATTAGTCGACAGCTTTCATTGAAATTATGAAACAATCCCGATTAATCTGTAACGTTTGGTAACCCTATAAATAAGCTATCTTGTCAAAGAATTTAACAGTTTAGCTGAGAGGTTCTACCGCGTCTTTCGTATTCGCTAGACGTTTGTTTGAATGGATTTTTAATGTAAAAATGTTAGTGACCTCCCATCGTGCGTCCTCGTCGTGTTGCGGTGGTGCAGTGTCCCTTGGAGGAGCACTGAGGCTGCACAGATGTTGCAGCTCCTGCATGAAGTGGGCCTGCGCCACTCCGGGGCCCAGGCGAGCATCGCACACTCCACATCTCAGCTTCTGACTGCTCCCTGTCGACAAAGACATCAAAGGCATAACGTTACATCAACCAAATAAAGAAAAACCCTCTTAAAACCACAGAGACGGAATATTAAGCCACCCTCATAACAGAAGTGCAAATAATACATTAGCATACATTCTGTCTGTTTTAAGAGAATTGAATAGATTATCAGATATTGACATGAAGATTTTCGTAGTGTAAAATCATTCACTCTTATCGCTGAAAATATTTAATTAATTTGTAGAACCTCTTTGAAACCTTAAATAAAATCATTAGATAAATAAACTATAATTTATTTAAAAGTGGTCTTACAAAGATTCTTATTATTCAAGTAAGGACATTATTTTTATTATAAAAATCTAAGCCATTTCAAGCCAAATATTGCACATTATTGTGGGTTTAATGTGTATTAATTTTTAAAAAGTTTTCACAACAAAATACAGTTAAATACTAACACTAAAATCGGGAACCGTGTAATTTGGAGTCGTGTAATTGGGGGAGTGAAGCCGTTCGGCTGTGTGCGTATAGCCTGGCACGTGTTAAATACACAGACGCTAGCCACGTTTGACTGTATGTGAATGCGACCGCGCAATTGGGGGATTTTCGGCGAATATTTTAACTCAGCGTGTAATTCGGAGTAGTGTAATTGGGGGTTCCACTGTACTGTTTTTTGGTTGCTTTAAATGCTTTTTAACTAATGCCATATAAATGGATGAATATAATATTTAAGTTTAATTCAATCGAAAAACCAAAATGTATTTAATTAATAAGATAAATACGACTTGATTTTAAAGAATACGCCATCATCTTTTTTTTATAAAATAACTCGTACTTATTTATTCTACACGTCTATCATACTCGGATTTTTTTAAACGTATGTACAGTAAACCCTCCTATAACGTTCCCTGTTTTTTATTACAACATCAACAGTCCCTCCTATACCGCTCCCTCCTAGAACGTAAATTTTCAAGGTTTGATGTATCGATTTCGTTAAAAAAAATCTAATTAATTCAAGTCAAATTACGTTGATCAAAATAAAGGATGTGTTAAATAAAATAAAATAAAAAAGCTCAATTCCCAAATTTTGTATAGGTGCCTTGGCTTCTATAACGTGGTCCTGATTTTGTCGTTATAGAAAGGCTGATTAATTCATTCTTCTTATTTTTTTCATGGTGGATTTAGTTTATTTGCTAAATTTCTCTATTTTAAATATGGTATCGCGTAAAAAAATAAACGAAGTTTTAATTTGAATAATATTATAATCAATATAAAAATTAATTATGCTATAATTAATAATAAATTATAAAATAACTGTAAAATGGTTACCATTATCTGCATGGTGTGAATTTATCTAAGACGTATTTATATTCATAGATATTTAGTTTCGGGGGTAATTCTAAGCAAAAAAAATCACATTTAAGCGTAACAAGACATAACGACGTCGAGTGAAATGTCATCAAGACGCCGGTAGGGGGATAGGGGTCGTAAAAAGGCACGAAATGATACTTTCACCAGCCCCCCCTCTACCGCGCCTCGTACTCCAATCTGCTCCCCTGGACCCCAATGTCTTCCGCCCTCGCGGCTTAAAAGGCTTGTTAATCGCGACGCTGGTTGCACTTTTTATTTTTTATTCCTCCGACTCGCGCACCGATCTCCATAAAAGTCAATTTAGACAACTGTTAAGAGAAAAGAAAGTGGTCGGATAAAAAAAACGAAAACGGGGGTTCGACTTCATGAAATTAAAATTATCGCGAGTCAACCAACCCCTTCATTAACCGTCTGAATTCGGAGATAGCGGAGGCCGCGGGATTTTTTTTATTCATTACGTCTGTTGCATTAACATATCAGTTCTTCCCCCATCATTTATTCAAATCATCTATTGCTACATCTCGTCAAAGAAAAACGATAATTTTTGTAAACGAAAAATTCGTTATAAGGAACGTTTATTTTTTTTAACCCATCCGTTAAGTCGGCTCGAAAAAAATTGCGTCGTCCGAAGGGGGTATATCAGATACCCCAAGCATTTCTAGTCAGATACCCCAAGAATTTAACTTTTTGGATTTTTTTACTAATGAATCACTTGCACTCAGAACATCGTACTGGATGCGAGCGAGAAAAAAACATCGCGCGCGTGGCAACAGTAGCGAATATTGTTGTTCTTAATTTTTACGATTAATTTCGATACTGTTTAGTCATAATTTAATTAAAAAAATGGATTATCTTTAGAATAAAAATAATTATTCATGATATGCTTCATAATTTGGTCGATATTTTGATCTTTTTAACTAATCAATATGACCCGTAAATGACACGCGCACTCGGCGATGTCTCGCCGTTGATAGAGCTCTTGCAGCGCGCTTTTTTTTCGTAATTGAAAACAATAGAGGACAATGATTATTTATAATATTTATTCTTTAGACTTTTTTAGACCAATACAAAAAGTTTGGCTCATGTAGGATAGCTATTAAAAAAAATATTCAAGAGAAAAATCAAAAACATTGACACGGCTAGGTTAAACCTTTTCTACAGATATAATAAGCAACCAATGTAACTACCAACGTCAAGATATGTCACAATTGGACCTATACAGATTGCATGAATAAATTAACACTTATTTTTGATTTTTATTTACAGGAAAAGCCATTTTCCGATTTTATTATAAATTTATTATGAAAAATACATTTATTTAATATTCTCTGTCATTAAACGCACACGTTTAGAAGACAATCCCGATGAAAAACGATCCCAAACTGACAATTATCATTCCTCTTTTCATTTTCGAGTAACACCTCAATTCAAAATAGCGTATAAAATGAATTATACACTTACAAATAATACTAGATTAAACTAATAAACATATTCCACATCTTTATGGCCGCTGTATCTTATTAGATAAAATCATATGATTATAATTTATGCCTTTGTACGCGTAAAATATGATTATCATATTATTTTATCTAAGGTCAGATGATTTGAGGTCTTAATTGACATCAATCATAATTAATATTTTATCACCGTCTCAGCCGCATCATTTTGATTAAGAAACGTGTCATAAAACTGTTGCAATTGTTGCTCGTTTTATGCGAATCGCATCACGTTTTAAATTATTTTTAATAAAGAAGTTCAAGATATAATTATACTTAATTGGGCATGAAGAGGATGATTGCCCTGTGTATATGGAATCGCAGTGGCAAAACAAACGTTAAACCAGAAATTATAAAAAAAAATAATACAGTGTTATGTCAAACGAGTGAAGGAAAGTCACAGTTAAATAAACAGGTAATAAAATTCAATTTTAGCTTTGTGTAAAATGTTTTTCCTTTAACTTCTATTACGACTTTTCCTGATTTTAATAATCAATGATGAATATCTCCAATTATATTCCACCGAATGCATGAAAAAATAATGAAAGAAAGACTATACTGAGAACTATACAGTAAACCCTCCTATAACACTCTCTGTTATACAACAGTCCCTCCTAGAACGTAAATATGCGAATAGTAAGTAAAAATGATCGATGCATAGATTTCGTTCAATTTACAGAATAAAATTAAAAAGCTCTTTTTAGATTTGGTATAAGTGCCTTGGATTCTATAATGCGGATTTCTATAATGTGGTTTCATTTTTTTTTTGTTATAGGAGGATTGACTCTTCGATTAATTTCTACAATTTTCTGAAAAAAATACGACTCTTCTGTATTGCCGTCTGAAAATAAACGCATCGCTTCATATGAAGCTTGCGAAAAATCACTCATCGCCGAAAAATTGCGGTGGGCGAGTTATTTCCGATGATATTTTCCGTCGAATTGACATCCTGTTGAGATTATGATATCCAAGAATTATTTATCCAATTTTTCTTAAATATGCCCCATTTTTTTTCGATATATTAATACCGCCGATGACACGAGGAATCGTGTTTCCAGAGCTTCTGGTTCAGCGGGCCGGTAATGGTTCAGCTGTAGCCCGGAGGGATTGACGGGATCCACCCCAATGCAAATAATAAAAGCGCAGGGAGAAGTTTCAAAGGCACTTGGCCAAGAAAAGCGAGAGGGATTCCTCTTCAAATTATTTTTTCAAACACCGCCACCCCCTTAACGCATTTATCACCGCGGGACTGGGGAATTTTATAATTGCGAATAAGCGCTCGGATAAAACGATAAACGGAATACCGAATCCCGGAAACGGATACGCGTATCCGTTATCATTGGACGATGGAAAATAAAGAAAATGCTAAACGATCGACAATTAAAAAAAAACAGTTTCTCATTGCACAGCGTTCAAAACTATCATTGGATTGATAGTTTTATGATGTTTTCAATAAAAATATATGTTTGTGCTGTTGATGCTCTTATTTATTTTCTCGAGTTATGTGTTTACATTGTGTTGAACACGAAAGGGGAATAAAAACGGCGGGGTTGAACTTCCCCTATGATATTTCAAACATATCATATCAGGGATTTAGTTGGAGAATATCTGCCGAAGAAAACGGGATCAATTAAAATTTTCATCCCTCTCGTATATAAATCATAAAAATTAACAAAGATCTATATAAAATAAATATTATTTCTCTTATTTGTATTTATTTGTCGAAAAAATACAACAAAGAATTTGGGTTAAATTATGCTTTAAGAAATGATAAATGTTATTTTTGGCGAGTCTTCAATGAATAAACATGCGTTTACAAATTAAATGTTTCTAAGAGGGCCGTGAAGACGGCGAAGATCACATCAACAATCCATGTCCGACAACGTTGGACATGTCCGACATAAACGATGATCCAAATCTGATAAAACGAAGAAAATTCTCGGACTATTTCACTTCTTTTTGATCATTTTTTGATTAAGAACAACAGTGGTATGATAACTTAGCCCGCGTATTCGCCGAACATGATCCTTTGCTACTTCTTTCTATACTAGAAGATGATAAAGGATGAGGTTTACTTTAAGAAAAACTGCTCCACATTTGTAGTATTTATGTTGTTGTTATTTGCTTAAGGATTGAAATCAAATGAAACTATTCAGACCATCTGCAATATTTATGGAGACATATTAAATCCTCGACGGTGCTATATATGGTTTTAAAAATTCAAAAGTGGTGAAAGTGGGCGAAAGGACAACTAGTGATGTTCGATCCGCCAAAAACAACCGAGAAATTATCACAAGAATACGGTTTATAAAGAAATGATAATTATGAAAGGCTCTGGAAAAAAAGAGTTTAGATTAATCTCGAACTTCCTCCCTTCACTCTCCTGGTATGAATCCGATTCTTGTTTTAGATGAATTGTTACTGGGGATGAGATGTCGATCTTCCATACCATACTATGACTCTCGTCAAATCAAGTACCTGTATCTACCCCTGGGTCTACATTGGCTAAAAAAATCCTCTTGTTTTAGTAGAATTTTTTAAAACTAATTCAACTACGCGAGACACAATAAGTGAAATATATTTAAATGAATTAAAATTCAAACCATCTCCAATATTTATAGAGACATCTTGAATCCTTGACAGTGCAGTGGATGGTTTCATAAGCTTAAAAAATGTGAAAGCGGTTGAAAGGACAAACCAAAATCAGGAAGACCTCTTAATACTGATGATGACATTTTAAACTCAACTGATCCGGTGGTTCAAGGATAATTTTAAGATTCTTAGAAAGATTGTCACTGGGGATGAGAAGTGGGTAAATCTAGTATATAAAACAATGACTTTCGTTCCTTACTGAGCCATCGTTGATTGAAAAAGATTCTACTTTATTTTAATGACTTCTGATTTTATTATGTAAATGTAAAACAATCGCGTCATCCGAAGGGGGTCTCTCAGATACACCAAGCATTATTATCTAAAATATAATTAACGTAGCCATGCCGATGGGGTATATTGGAGGCCCCATTTTTTTTATTTGTCTCGAATAACTTTTTTAATATAAATGCTACATATCACAAACTTTTTGCATTAGTCTACAAAAGTTGAAAGAATACATATTATAAATAATCATTGTCCTTTATTGTCTGCAATTGCGGAAAAAAAATTGAATAACAATATTCGAAGTAAGTACAAAACAATGACTTTCGTTCTTTACTGAGCCATCGTTGACTGAAAAAGATTCTACTTTGTTTGGTGGGATGTTTTGAGGACACAGTTGACCTACGCTATAGAAACCCGACGGATAATTTAAAAAAACACGAAAACAATAGTCGAAGAGTACGGGTTCTAAGAATCTTGAAACAACGAATCTGTTTATATTTACTTGACCATATACAAAACCGATCCGTTTCTTAGAAGGATTCTAAGCATCTTATACGATAGAGCTAAGAGAAAAAAGCAATGACTTTCATCGATTGTGCGGCGCACACAGGCGCCCGATAGCACACATAGACAGCCAAGAGTGCGTCGATGATATTATGTTTTTAGAATAATAATTTTAAGCAATATAAGTGATGATGTTCTCATTTTGTCTATTCAAGCACACACCAGACATTTCGGCGCGCTAACTCTTGTGTCTACCCTTGGGCCGTAAAAGATTTTCCTTTGTATTTTTTCGAATGTTTCAGGAATAATTCGCCCTTGTTACAAATAAATACTAATGTAAAAATATATATATATATATAAATACCTAGAAAGTCGTTGCATGTCGGGGGGTCTGGGGAGGCCGACGCTGCGCTTCCGGGAGAGCTGGAGCCCTCGCGAGGACCTCTCGACTCCACCGGCGAGCCGAACGGCGGTTGACGCTGCAGAAATAACGCACAACATTAAAACGAAACATTCGACACACAAATACATATTCGCACACTAAGCCGCAACAATATTCATCCGCGAATATTCCATAAACATATTCTAATGATCCGGATGGGGGGAGGAGGGCGCCGGCTGTTGGCGATCAACGCCGCCAACGTTTACATTTTCGTTATTTACGCGGCGTTGATATCGCACACCTGCGAAGCGCACTTGCATATATCAACGGCCATCATCAACACTGCGGTCAATCCGCAGACAATAGGCGGGGGTCGGTCGCTGCTGACGCTGCGCAATCGTTATGGCTAACGGGGTGGCATATTACCGTTTGTCCTAGCGCGTACTGGTCGGTGAAGTGTCTGGAGAAGGCCTTGGCTGGATACAGGGGATGAAAAGCTCCGGCTATGGGTCGGAAAGCTCCGCATCCGAACGACTGCAACGCCGGATGCAGGAACTGCGGCGCGACGTGCTGCAGGAAGCCCTCCATCGCCGATCAACCACGTGCACCTGCCGATCAATCAACTGCTATATAGAACGTGAAAAGAGTGCGATCGCAAAAAAAAGCATACGGCTGCTCGCTCGCAATATACACATTATATTAATTATAGGTATGCACGGACGCACGTCGGTGGACACATGGTACGCACAAAGGGGGGATCAACTTTGTCCCGTGATGACAATGGAACTTGGACGTTGCCGCAAAAACCGCAGATATTAAAAGCGGGGGGAGTTGTCCGTCCGACGATCCAGCAACGCAAAAATACTAGTCATCGAACGTTTGTTTCGGCGTAACGCGATAGTCATGGTGATTTATGTAATCGGGGGATTTGAACACAATCGGGCGTGTAATGCCCCCGTAAAGATGTGGTGATTGGTGTCACAGGTGGCGACCGCGCTCGACCCCCGGTCCCCGGGGGCGCCCTCCACCACCCGACGCGCCGAGGGGGCGCCCTCCACCAACGGAGGCGTGCGAAGAATTCAACAGCGGCGAAACGAGACTTTGATTCGATCCGCAAATATTAATATAATAAACGATCGTAACACAATAAAAAAAATAAAAAAATCATTTGTTAATATATGCGCAAAAATATTAATACATATGCGTTATGAGATGCCGTGTACGATGCCTGTGATTAATGAGTACTCACGCAGATACTGTCGCAGATTCGTAGGATTGAAAAATTTGGACGAGTACGCGGAGGACACGCAGAGTTTGAGGAGGGACGACCGGCGTGAGTACGCGTCTTCGGCCAGCAGACGACTGGCGGCGCCTAGAGCCCTCGAGCCACGGCGGCGGCGCGGGGCGGGTCCGCTAAGGACACGCCCTGTACTCTCGGCAAGGACACGCCTACCGCCAACTATGGTCCTCTCGTGGATGTCCATTTTTATGGCCAAGTTAAAAATAAAATCCCACGCTGTACTTAGTCGCTGGCCGCTATCGATTTTTACACTTCTCGGACGAGATGTGAGAGAAAAAAGACTACATCCAGAGTCTTAATCGTAAAGCGAAACAATTCTTCTCATATTAACCCTTTAACTACGAAACACCACTATAGAGGCACAACACTTTATGTCTCTCAACTATGATATGCCACTATATAGGCCGGGCCATAGAAAACTGCCCGTAAGTTATACACCTAGGCCTCGTATAACACGGTCATATGAGATCAGTTGTGAGTTTTCATCATCAGAGGACTCTGGATTATTTTTGGATATAGCCTTTAAAAAATCTGTAATAAGCGATTGTCTGCTTTAAGCGTAAATATCTTTACGTATATCGTTATAAGGGGACAAGATCTGTTGTAATTTCCTCTTGAACTTCAAACTTTCTATAAAAAAATGTTCTAATTTATCAGCCAATCCTAAGCCGTCATTTTTTGTATTGAATGTGAAACGCTACTTGCTACTTCACTGCAACTGCTTTCCGAATCATTAATTATCGTAGTGTTATAAACCGGCATAGTTCGTCCGTATCATTTCGGGGCTCTCGATATTCTCGAGTGCGCCCCTATCCTTATTACGTAAATTGTGTCACAGAACACATTTTACGCGGGAAACGGTTCCCGCTAAAAGTCGGTGACATCATCATCACGTGACTCACAGGACCGGGTATAAATATGTCCCATTTGACATTCATAGAACAAATTCGCTCACGCCGTCATGGCAGTCACATCTCCGTGATTTCTCTCGTACCGGAGATACGTCTCCGTAATCTTCATCATCATCTCGTACCAGAGATACATCTCTGGGATCTTATCATCATCTCGTACCGGAGATACGTCTCTGATCCTTTCATCACACCTATCGAACTGACGACACCTGCAAATTCCTCTTCAATAAATACCATCAACAAAACAAAGCGTGTTTCACTTTGTCTCGATCTGAGCGCGATCGTCAACTACCGGACGATCGAACGTTTTGGCGCCAAAGCGGTCGCGTACCTTTGATACGCGAGCTCGGGTGCCTTAACATTGGAGGCAACGACGGGTTCCATTTATTGGACTACTGTCGCGTCCCCTAACATTTTGGTGGCAGCGGTGGGTTACCTTTTCGGTACTACTGTCGCGCCCGCCTTAACATTTTGGTGGCAGCGGTGGGATGGATACCTTTTTGGTACTACTGTCGCCTTAACAGTAGATTCAGCCAATATTTCGACCAATTCTTCTTCATTCAACGTGTGATCCTCGATGTGTGATTTTCGATATCTTGAATATTCATATCATCAATCGTTCTCCATGAACACCACGACAAATGTTAATTGTTATTTGGTATTCAACTTCATTGGTGGTACAACACTTTTTTGCAGGGACTACTACTGGCCATAATTTTTTCCAGAAAGAATTTAAAGTCGATTGATTTATTTCTTTAAGAGATGCAGAAACAATATCGACACAATTTCGAAAAGAACATTTTTTTCTAAACTTGTGTGACTTAAATTTTCATCTTGATCGATATGATTTAATATTTTTTCGAATGTTCGACGAATATTATAAATAATATTATTCCTTGGTCCAAAGGCTAGATTATAGACGTAGTGTTTGGTGTTAAAAATAATATTTTAACATTAGGATGTTTTAAATCGGATGTCCTGGTGCATTGTCCAGTGTCAATAATATTTTTTTTTCCTCATAAGCTTCTGCATCAAGTATAAAACATTTATAAAACCAATCCTTAAAAATAATACGTGTGGTCCGAGCCTTTATATTGGCTCTCCAAAAAACATGTAAATTCATTTTGTCACATCCTTTCAGTGCTCGGGGGTTTAAAGAATGATTAATAAACAATGACTTCATTATGAATTCTCCAGAAGAATTAGAACATAAGAGTGAAGATATTCTTTCTTTCGCCACCTTAAAACCCTTTGCACGTTTTTCGCTTTTTGATATGTAGGTTCGATGAGGCATCCTTTTCCAGTACAATCCCTTCCGGATCGAATATCTGGTCTGATTTGTAGCCTTTATTTTTTATAATTTCGGCGAATTCTGGAATAATTTTTTTAGTAGATTCTATGCCAGTCGACGCAATTTCTCCTAGAGTTTTTTTTTATATTACGTAGTGAGAATCGCTTCTTAAAATGTTCAAACCATCCTCTACAATCAGAAAATTCTACTGATAAATATGTTCAATATGATTTTTCATGAGACCGTGTTATACAAACATATTTCACAATTTATCAGCCCGTGTTATACGAGGCTTGGGTGTACTGATACGATTTTGATTCATCATCATGCGTCTCTAACACCTATACATTTGAAATTGAAACAAGTGGCGATTTTTTTGCGTGTTTTTGGTGAAGCGTAACTGGACACAGTTTTGTTGCAAAAAAAATGCAAAACTTTACCACAGTCTACTGAAATTTTGAAAAGGATCTCATTTGTTATAGTTCTAAGCTCTAAGTGATTTTGTGGCCGGACGTTTTTTAAACAAAAGTAATATTTTCATAAAAAATCAATGGTTTACTTCAAACATTGATAATTTCAAGTCTACATTCAATGTATATTCAAAGTATAAAATCTAGGCCCTTTTTTCCAAGGAAGTCTTATCCTATGGACTCATCACACAATGCTTGATACAATTATTTTTCTATGTAACATAATATAAGCGTAGTTATTTACGATACATATTTTTTATGTAGAATATCATATATAAATATTACTTAAATATTTTTAAAAAATAAAGCTGTGTTTTTTGCTCAAATAATAATGGGAAAAAAATCTAAAAATTGATATGGGTGTATATAAATGTATATAATAAGAAATTATCATTAAACTATATAAAATTAATATTATATTTTTTCATAGACATTAATAAAAACATTCGTCGTAGTTAGAGGGTTAATATTAATACAAATGCTAAATAATTGTTGTTAAAAATATTTACCAGATGAGGACTCGTGCTCTCCTTCGTGACCATCTGCTTCACACAAAAATTCGTTGGTTGAGTAAAGGACATGTTCTTCGTCGTTTAAATGAACTTCTACCTACAATATTACCTAAATTATCAAGGAAAGTAATGAATCCATACTCAGAGCTTACAAATTTTGAGTGGTTGCGGGATTTTTCCTTTCTTTTGGATGTTACATAAAAATTAAATGACAGGATTAGAAAAATGATCTCTAAAGTAAAGGAGAAAATCATGTCCAGATTATTTCAGGCTTGCCAAAACAAATTTATCTGCTATTTAGTGCCTTTAAAAATTTGTTTTAGCTCTTTTTATACATTTTAACATTGAAAAACTATCCAGCTGTATCGTCGAAAATTTTCTAGAAAATAGCCTTTCATCAGAAATGGAATTAGTCAACAATGCCTTCAGTTTGAATTGCATTCAAATTTTTTTCTACTTAGTTATGTCAATCAATGTGTTCTACTATGAAGATGGTTAAAAGTTAATACATAAACAGACTCACAACAACAACAGAAGGATTCAAAAAAATGGGATGTAAAATGATTGCCACTAATTTTATTCACTAATTATTTTTCTTATAATTAAACAATTAAAGTACGCATTTTATGTTTTATTGAAAATCCGATGTCCTTATTTATTTTAAGTATTATAATAATATTGTGTAAGGTACGATAAAGGACGATGATACAAAATTATAAAGAAGGAATAAGTTTAATTAGCTCACAACACAATCCCAACTTCCGAAAGTAGCTCACATCCTTATTGAGCTTGGCGACCACTGGTCTCTCTTTGGTCGGTACCCTCATGTCTGAGGATCGTGATCCTTTTCGTTCCGAAGTTTCTTGATTTTGTCTCTCCAGGATTCTCTGCATTCTGCATCTGCAGATCACTGGTCTAAAGACGTTGAAAACGCGACACATGCCTTATTTTAAATGGCATGCTTTTAATCTGAAATAAAATAATATCACTTAGTTTTTTTATAATTACTACATAGATTTATCAATAATATTTGAAAATTGTTTTAATTTTATCGTATATTTTTAGATAACAAAAAAATTGCTAAACATTGCGAAAAAAATCATTCGTAAAATAAAACGAAAATTAAAAAAAAAAGTGTCTGATCTCGAATGCGAATAACAGCAATTTCTTTGGCATTTCCTAGAATCACTATGTACTGTAAAGCAGAAAAAAGGCTTTTTTTATATTGCAGTGTTCATGCCACATAAATAAGTCGCCCAATGGGGTCCAAATTATTATTATGATTTTTTTACTATTTCTAAAATATAAAACCCATCGAGATTTCGCATAAACTAGCCAACGAATAAATATATAGCATTTTTATTAAGAGCGAAGATGAAGAAGACATAAAGGTTCTAGATAATTTACTGAATATTTCGTCAGACAAAAAAGAGGCATTTCCACTTACGAGTACAAACGTCGTCGGATATAAGAACTAAAATGCGAAGTTATATAAGTATTAGAGTCTAACGTGAATATGGGCACAATTGATAAGCCTAATATGATGTTCAGTTTCATGGATTGTACCCGAAAATCTCTCAAGCGGTATTAGAAAATGTTTTTCCGACTAATAGACATGAAATATGAAAAACATTTTTTTTAAATAGCTCAAAAATTATTATTTAAAAAAATCAGAGGGTTAGGATGATCAACAAGCCCATCGATATCATTGTTATCCACCTCCAGTTCCATGATCTTGACCAAAGACACAACCTCGTTGACTACAGGCTCCACAGATCATGTCTCCAATCAAAGTCACATTCGACAACGCTCTCCGGCCAAAGATACTTCCAAGCAGAAGTGAGCGTTCTCTTTGTAACTCCTGAAAGTATAAAGAGATATTTCTAAAACTATCTGAGAGTGGAACTCATTTTCGGTCATTTTTGCAACGGTTGTTAAACTTTGCACAAACAAATCATAAATAATATATTAGAGACAAGTTTGTAAAAATGTGTGATACTTTCTTACCCTCTTCTCGTCACTCTTTATGCGTAACGTCGCTCGTTAAACGAGTCATTTTTTTACAATTTGTTTTGCGACGTTATGCGATTCCCTCGCTGAGCGAAATTTCAGTATATATTATTTTTTATTTCAGCAAAAAAAAATGTTTAATTTATGCATACATATGTACAAGGTATCACAAGTAGACGCTTAATATTACTAATAATATATTTAAAAAATAAAAGTCTTTTTTTTGTAATCGATATTTAGTCGATCGTCCTAACTGAACAAGTGCCTTGATCTTACTGTGCATAGTATTTTATATCTTCAGTGGTCGATGGTTTATTGTGGGATTTTATTCAATTTAACAGCTAGAAAGGTTTTAGGGATCTTCTGAGTATATTTTTTTGTAATACATGCTAAACGTTTTCGATTGGGTTTATATTAAAAAAAATATGGATACTTTAATCGTCTTTCCAGGATGTTGTTTTACAGGACTTATGGCGAGGAGCTCCATCTTCCATATATGTGTATGGATATTTTTCCATTGTGTCGTTAAACAAAGGCACAAGTCCATCTTCTAAAACACCAATAAAATTCCATCACTAAGAATATTAATTCTGATCTTCCACTATGTCAAATTGTACTCCATATCATGACTTATTCCTACAAATTCTACGGTACCACGGGAAGAATATTTTCCACTAATTTGATCTGCAGTTTGACTTTGGAAAAAAATACTTGTCGTGTAAAAAAAGTCGTCAGTTATAGTTATAGTCAGAACTTAGTCAATATAGGTTTTTTTAGAATTTGTTACAATCAGATACATCATAGACTTACTAGTACTTTTTTCAATCTTCTTCGGTTTGGCGTTTAGTATCTTTAGCGACTATTGTCTTTTATTACGTTATTTATCTTCAACAGTAAACAATAAAGTAGACATTTAATGCACATTTTTTTCATTTTCATCAAACGCGATATACCCAAAACCAATTTTGTCTTCATCACCTAGGACAGGGATGGCAAACGAGTATCCCGCGTGAAATTATCGAACCCGCTTGAATTTTTAGATATGATTGGAAAAATGGATTATTAATTTGCTACTAGATTTGCCACTAGATGTCGCCACATCTTTAAAGAGCTAGAATGTGATTGAGGTTATAATAGCGATAATTTTGCTTGTAAATTTTAATGTTAATAAAACTTGTAAGGCCTTTATTTATTATTGTTTTAATTACTCAACCTATGTGAGCCGCCACATGGATTAATAAAAAAAATATCAAATTTGACCCACTTGGGAAAAAGGTTCGCCATCCCTGAACCTAGGATGTATTTAAATAGAATCTTGTTAATATCCCTCGTAATATTTTTAAAACCGCTCCTATTATTGAATGCATTAAACAATGGCCATATAATTAGAGATATTATCTGTTAAAATAATATAAAAGCATAAAAATAAGCAGTGTCATAAAAAAAATGCTGAAATCAGTCAAAATAAATTTGTGTAATTAATTTTCTTAAGTCAATTAGGTGTGCAGAAAATTGAAATTAATGAAAATATATTTTTCATAAAATCCACGACAGAAAATGCTTGCTTTCAAACTTCTGTTTAATTTTTTTTCTTGGTATTTTCATATAAAAATACATTTTTATTTGTTTATTGCTTCCTAATTAAATAACTTTAAATGAATAAAATTATTATCATTCTATAGAATAATAATAATTTTATTCATTTAAAGTTATTATTATTCTA
>JAGXCT010033249.1:0-22562 GCA_022495035.1 Philopotamus ludificatus | reverse complement strand
AGTGCAGGACGCTTTTCCAGTAGTTTTTCATGAACTTTTTGCAGCTGCTGAACGTTTGTATCGCCAGTGATCGTTTCATTGAGCTTCTTTGGCTCGTGGTGGATTATTCCTCGACGATTCCATCATACACACAATAAAGTTTTTTTGCCATGAATATTGGCTTTAGGGTTCGGTAAGAGTGGTCGATCCTTATCCAACCATTGTCTTTTGTGGACATAGGTCACTCATTTTGTAGACATAGGTCATTCATTTTTCATCGCCTGTTATTGTCCTGTCGCAAGTGGAGACTTGTGGCAATAAACATTCTCCCGCTCTTGGTTCATCTTTAAAAGACTCATCTCCGGAACGAGATTTCACAAATTGGCCGATCGGTTATCAGGCTTTCACCGTATTCACTAAATAGTTGTCTAATGACTGACAGGCCACTTATCTACCTAATGAAAACAAAAATCCCCTTGTCGGATGACTCACTGCGAGTAATTCCGAACAATAGAAACTGTCTACCTGAATCGTAAGTTATCTATGTCTCGACCTAATAATATAAGGCTCTCCATGCTCATACATATACTTACATCCTTCTTCTTGATAGAAGTACAATACCTATATTTGTCCAACACCTATATTTGCATTGGGCGAATTCGCGAATTTCGCGGCTCATCGCTCCCCTGACAATAAACACGCTCCAAGTGTTTTATCGAATCCCCCATTTATTTGATTCTCAATATTTTTAGCATTTGGCATAGTGCAAAAAGCGTCTATCTATTTGCATATATCACGCATGGCGGAGTATAGTCTCTCATTTATAACTTTGACAAGTACTCACTCACACAGCCAAGTACGTGTATAGGTGGGCGTGGAATACCCACACGAATTTGCACTTAATCTCGACATTTCGCTACATACAGAGTGATTCAAACGTATAAAGCAATTTCGGAGATGTGGAATTTTTCAATTTCGCGGCCTCAATACGTCCAATAAACACATATTCTGTGTTTGTATACTTATTCTTGACGTCCGAATATAATACAAACTTATCCCTGTGCTACTTTTTATTTCTCTCGATGATGAAAAAATATAAATGTTTTGCTAATACTCAGGAGATATAAGCAGAATCACTGAAGAAAACAAACGTCACACCAAATATTAATAAATATTCCAAGGGTGTCGTAAAGATTCATCGCAGGAAAAAATAAACCAGCGACGATTACGCGCAAAAACGTAAATATTCATCGCTTTATACGCGATTTTCGTATTTAAACTATTCGTTATTAAATTAATTAAAAAAATATTTATTCCCTAAATAAATACATTTAATTTAATAACAAAATAGTTTTTCATGGAAAGTATCGACCGTGTAAAAAAAGTGTATACCCTAAACCTCGGATATATAGTTAGGGTATTCGTATTTATGACAATTTTAATGATATATTTTAGCCAGATGTTAATTAAAACTTAAAAATTAAATGGATTATTTTCCAAATTCCAAAGCGCCTCTTACTCATATAAAGATTCTAAAGATGCAAGGGAAGTGTTATAAATAATTACGAGAATTCATAGCTTGAGTATTAACCTATCCGGGTACTATCTCAGCTCGTTCGCGGTTAACTTACACTATCAAACTGTTATATGTTATTATACCTACAAGCCATAACATTATTTATTCCATATAGATTATTTAAAGATGCCATCCAGAGTGGTTTTTATATAGAACGAATCTCGATAAAAATAGACACTGAGATTAATTTGTTTCGATATTCGTAGAATCGATTTTAAGAATCTGAGTGGTTTTTTAATGTTTGTTTAGCCCAAATATGAAATCGCGTTTAAAAATTAAAATATTAACTTTATATATTATATTTTTTATAATTATTTTTAGTATAGTTTTAGATTATCTGAAAAAACAACTCATTTCCTGTTTGTATGATTTGCTTATCAATACTCTCAAACAAAGCGATGGTTTCCAGTAAACTTTAACGCCATTTAGTAACTAATCATCCACAACATAAGGACAAACCCAAAGAATATTTTGAAAAGTTGCTAAACAACTTTAAAAATCAATCGAAAGGCTAAATAAGTGTCAATCAATCCCGGAGAAAGCTCAGATCTCTAGTTACAAGATTACATATCTTTTAGCAAAAAAGAAAATCCACTTTCCGATGCCGAAAACATTATTTTATCGGTAAATCACCCAAAAACGCACCATCGGTAATTACCGCTAAATTGCAAAATTTACCGATAATTACCGGAAATGATTTTATCAAGAAAAGAAGCTTAAAAGAGTTTACTTTGCATCGAGATTGCAAAACTCGATACAAAGAAAGTAGAATTCCTTCCTGAAAATGCTGTGACGATTTTATGAAATTAAAAATGCGATCTAAAAAAGTTTGATTGATATAAAATCGAAGATTAATATCGATAATATTGAAGTTGATAAGATCTCTGAAATAATATTGGCTTTACAACCAGTAAAAGTAGCTGTAGAAGCTCTTTTTGTCCTGAAGACATAAATCTTTATACAGTCGACATAACACTGCAATTTATGCTTGATGAACTGTCTGAATATACAGTTCTTTTTTAGCCAAGGAACTTAAAGAAGAGCTAATAATTAAAATAAAGGAGAGAAGGACAATATATTTTGATGTGGTTATTTATCTTAATGATCCTGATACAATAAATGATTTTGCCGAATATTTAATATTTTAATCCACGTCTTTTTTTTCATTTACCGATAAATAATCGGTAAACCGGTAATGGAAGAAATTATTTACCGATTACCGGTTATTGCAATTTGACTGTAAATTGCAAGCATTAATTGTAAGTGACGTGAAAATCATAAATAAGTTTTTCTTTTGGGAATTTAATGAAATAACGACAGGAAAAGATGCATTTAACCTGAAATATAAAATAATTAATCCACAAATAATGTCTCATTTTCGAAACGCGATTTAAAAAATAGTCTTGTTGAAAAGACGAATGTTAATATTTTGTTTAATTACTATTAGTTATTAATATCCCTTTTTTATTTAAATACCAAGTCTATCGATTATGGAAGAAGTCTATCCGTCAGTACAACATTTGCACAGTTGCTTTCTGATGCAGTTTTACATTAAAAAAAACCCAGTGAAGCCACAAGAAATATTTATGTTATTGATGTTGATATATTGAATGTCAGAAAATGCCAAAGTTGGTTTAAAAAAAATGAACCTGGAAGAGGACGCTTTAGTCTACTGAATGAAGTGGTTTTGAAAACTGAAATCGAATCCTAACCAACAACGAATATCAACGAATTATTTAATGAGTTCAAAGTATTTTTATTTACTACTCAAAGATGTCTATTATTATTGAAGATGGTAAATGAGTTTTCTACCTAAATATCACAAGTGGTCTTCCTGGAAAAAAAAACAAATCTAACCCCGAAAACCTAAGAAAAATACAGAGGATAGGACTAAACGGTAACAGATAACTTGTATTGTCTTCAAAGAATTCTTTTAGTGCGACATAATATTAAAAGAGGCTAGATCTAGTGAAAACCGGTATAATAATCCGACAACACGACAACGCCCATCCTCACGTAGGGTGACCAAATATTAACGACCTTGGTTGGAACACTTTATTACACCAGATCTGGCACCCTTGGATTATGTCGCAATTTGCGATATCCGCAGTTGCTCTTCGCAATTATCGGGGTAGAGTCGACGGCACCGATTTATTTCCAGCTGAATTCACCTTTCAGAAGTACAACTAATTAGGACTATTTTAAAATATACTTCATTGATAAAAAATATTTTTTGTAATGGAATAAATAATAAATAAAATACATTCAGTTTCAGTGTTTTCAGATTTTTATATTGTCTCATTTTGTTTCCTTGTATAATTTCTAAAGCAATATGTTTCACCCAATCCGTTTGTATGTATAAATAATTTGAAAAAAAATACGTATTCGCAAAAACCTTTTTTTTGATACGTTTTCAAAAGTCGTGTACGGCTTATTCGCCGCAAAAGTTTATTTTCTTTTATTCAGAAAACATTTCTATCCAATATCAAAACGGTACGTGTGTAAAAAAAAATGAAATAACATATGCAAAACCTGTTGTGTGAGAAGACCCTTTACTCGATCGGTTTGCCCTATATTCTACAAATGTTATTCAAAGGGATAAGCGGGGGTAACTTTTCATATATTTTATCAAGGAAATAAACTTGACAAGTGTACCGGTTTCGTATCGAGACAAAGAAAATTCAACAATACGGCGCAATTTTCCGGAAATTGTTCACTTTCCTCTTAATTCCGTTTGAAAGTTAATCATTAGTCGATTAACGATGTATCGATTCCGGATGAAATTTTTATCTCCAAAGATTTTTTTTCAGCTGAAAAAAAAAGATTTTCATTGTTTCTTCGTTGTAAATTCAATACAGTTTTATGATGAAATAATTCCTGTGGATGGAACATAAAATTTTCACATGAAAAGTGTAGTACGTCATGACTGTTTACAGCTGTGATTTTCCGCGAGCGTTGATTTTCAGCGCGTCGCTTACGACCGTCTAGAATTCCGGCAGAGATTCGCAATGATCGATCACTCTCGCCCGGCACAGAACGACGTATGTACAGCGTGCTTCGCTTTTATCTGCGTAGCTTTGTGCGCTCGGTTTCGCGAATATGCCCCGTGGTACAGGACGTATTCAGCAGAAAGCACTTTTGTTTATATTCCCGAGGTCCCGCGGGACCCACTACACCGTCTCAGCAGTTTCGCATTTGCCGACGATATTTTTGCAATCTTGCTTTTGATTTTGCGCAAAAATATTTTTGTACACACACAAAGTTGTTCTGCATAATATGAAACAGGCGCTCTAGAGACGGGCGAGTATGTTTGCGAATAAAAATGTGTTTCAGACATAGAAACGATACTGAAAAGCGGATATGATCATTTATACATATTTTATTCGAATACCGAAAATATTCGCATGTCCATTTAATATAACATATTTTTTAAAATTTATTTAACCGAATCAAAAAATATAAATCAAATATATTATGAAAATATTTTTTCGACAAATAAATTTGCTAATAAAATATGATTTTCGGCATAAATTCGATATAAAAAAGTTTAATGCTTAAATAAATAATCGGGTCGAGAAAACTCGCGAAATTTCATGACGTCAGATATACGATGACTGTCTCACTCAATCGAATAGAAGAAAATCATCGATAAACTTATCTCTCAAACTCATCAAAGATGCAAGATTGTCATTATAAAATGCCATCTATAGAAATATAACTCATTCCTTCAGAATGTGTCTAAATCAAAGCTGCAGCTGAACACAGATTGGATCTAGTATATACTATGCTAGTCATAGAATGTTCACTATATGGCGATAGTAAAGTTTGATATTTATTTAAGGGGAAGACTTTGACGATATAAACCAGGGCTGTCCCACTGAAATCATTTGAAGGGCCAAATAAATAATTGCAATACTTATATTAAAGATAAACAAACAAGTTTTTGACTTTTCTCGAATAACTCTTTTAATATAAATCCTACATGTCACAAACTTATTGTATTTGTCTAAAAAAGTCTAAAAGATATATATTATAAATAATCATTGACCTTTGTTGTCCGCAATTGCGATAAAAAAATAAAAACAATATTTGCCTCTGTTGCCACAGGCGCGATGTTTTTTCTCGCTCGCATTCGGTACGATGTTCGAAGTGCGAGTGAAAACATGCGATTGAAACGTGCCGCGAGAACTTGACGGTCCTCAGTTTGCGGTGGAGCATCGCCAAGTGCGTTTGTCGTTTACACGTCATATTGATTAATTAAAAAATCTAAAATAACGACCAAATTTTGAAGGACATTATAAATAACTATGTTTATTCTTAAATTAAACGATTTTATTTTAATGTCAAATGAAAAATTCATCAATATCTTGACTTAAAATGCTTAGTGTCTATTTTACATTATAAATAGACCCCTTTCGGACGACGCGGTTGTTTTCGAGCCGCGGTGGTAGATGGGCTAATAGCATCCCTTATTTTATGATAACCTCTTATTTATAAATAAAATACTCCTGGAATCTATACCTCTTTCTGACACCTTAAGATTTTTTTTATCTGTTTATTTAAATGTTTTTAGTTTTTTTAACTTTCTCACAAAATATTTTATTCCATTACTCGCAGATACTTTTCGCAACACATGACATTAGATTTTTTTAGTTGAAATAAATTCATTTTTGGATAATCCGCACACGGATAATCGGAAATTCATTTCCTTTAAAAAATATATACAACTCTGATATTTAAAATGTTATGTTTATCATATTAATTGATAAAATCAATATCAATATACTTATATTAAGATATTGATGAAAAATTAATCAATATCTTGACTTGAAATGCTCGGGGTCTATTTGTCATTATAAATAGACCCCCTTTGAACGACGCGGGTACTTTCGAGCCGCCGTGATAGAACGGTTAATATCGTCTAGTAATTTGTATGTCCCGCAGCGCAGTTTTTTTAAATTATCTTGATGCTTAATATCCATAAGCTTCATTTATAAATTTAGCGACTCAGATTTGACCTTCTCATCAAACGGGGTTAAGTAAATACTGAAATTTATCTTATGGTTTTGCATGTATGAAAATTTGGTATCGAATGCTTTAATTAATTTTATGACTTCTGATAATATAATTTTAATTTCATTGTTATACAGTTTTTTCACGTCAAATACACCTTTTTTCAAATCAAATGCATCGTTTTTCAAATCAAATGCATCCTTTTACAAATCAAATGCACCTTTTTACAAATTAAATGCACCCGAATTTACGTTTTCCCACAAATTACGTTTTTTTTCAGTTCCTTCAAAAACGTAAATTCGGGGTACTCCATAAATACAGTGGAACGCGTTTTTTTTACATATTTGAAGGAACTGAATAAAAAACGTAATTAATGGGAAAACGTATTTAAATGTATTATTTAATTTTTAATAAGGTGCATTTGATTTGTAAAAAGGTGCATTTGATTTGTAAAAGGATGCATTTGATTTGAAAAAGAATGCATTTGATTTGAAAAAAGGTGCATTTGACGTGATAAAACTGTATCTGCTAAATGCATATATCTAGAAGCGGTTCGATCAATATTTCCAACATTTTAATACAATTAATTTTTTTTTAAGAAAACTTCAAAAGGGTAATATAAAATATTAATTTGGTCCACAAATGTCCTTAATAAACGGTGAAGAAATTTGGTTATTTATACACATCTCAAACAAACTTAAATCAAGATTCTTCCATTATTTTAAATACACGAAAATTACAGATAATGCAGTAGAAAGCTACAGCGAAAAAAGCTTAGAAGGCATCCATGGAAAAGTATATAGAACTCATTAAATAAGATTAATCCAAAATGAAACACGGAAATAGGCTGCATTAGATAAAGCTGTATCTTATCCCGGAAAGAAAAGCGTATAAATCAAAGAACTACGACAGCTTTATTTTATACAAAAACCGTTTGCCTTCCATATTCCATAAATTGTAGAACGCGAAAGGCGATATCCAAATTATTTAATTTTACGTTGTTCAATGAAGTCTTAAAGAGCAAATACTAGAGACCGATTGAGGATATGTGGTTGAAATGGTATCTGGGACAAACTAATTAATCTCGAAGGCGAAACACATGCAGCACAGATGTAAAACCTAAACTCTTTAATCGCCAAGCCAATTATATGGATTATAAATGATGGCCGTATAAACTTCAAATAAAATGAAACGGCTAAACATATCAAAATTCTAACAATCACATTGCCTTCAAAAGATATCTCTGCATTAATTTTCGTTTAAAAATATTATATTTATTCATAAATAAATTCGTAATAGCGCTTGCCGTGGCGCTGTTGGTTAGCTGGTTTCGCGTGCCAGCACGCCGTGGCGTCTAAACGGTTAAATGGTTTAAAAATAAACGTTTAATGAATTATTTGTTATATTAAAATAATAATCAATATACATTTCTTCTTCAAAGGGAAAAATAATATAATTTTTGCAAAAAAAATGAGTATATACAGTGGGACCTCTCATAACGAGCACAATTCGTTCCAGAATCTTGCTCGTTTTGTGAAACACTCGTTAAGCGAAGCTAATTTTCTCATATAAATCAATATAAAACACGATAATGCCTTCCATGCGAAATATTTTTTTTAACGTTTATTCAAATAACATGCTTATAAATTGTTAAAGATCGTAACAACCTGGATAAAAACATTTTTAAAAATCGAAAACTAGCTTATTATTTATTAGTTTATGACAAATAATTAATTATTTTTTACTAGAAAGCTGTCTAGAAACATTTGTTTTATCCGACTCTTTAAAATTTGGTGAAAATGTGACACAGCGTTATCATTGAATGTGTTTGTAGCACGCATAGCCATCTCCTTATGGATGATGCTTCTCAATGTACGATGAAACAGTTTCCCATGCTTTCAGCATTTCTCTCATGCGTTAGAAGGTTGTTTCTCTGCTACTTCCTCTTCCTCTAAACTCTCCTTCATAACTTCTTGCTGTGAAATACGATCCAACACACACAAGTGCGTCATACGTTTGTGACTTCCCCTTTCTGCGTCACTCGTTATGCGAAATGTCGCTTGTTAAGGGAGCAATTTTTTCATTTGTTTTTGTTCGTTATACGAATTACTCGTTATGCGAGGTGCTCGTTAAGAGAGGTTCCACTGTAATTAGAATGCTGGTTAAGAAATCTCAGAATATGATGATTAGTAAGCCCTCATATAACGCTCTCTGCTCTACCGTAGTTTTCTATACCAAGTTCGAAAGTCCCTCATAATACGCTCTCTCCTAGAATTTAATTTTCAAGGTCTAATTACATATTTGCTGACTGTGATTTCCTTTACAGTTATTACTATTATTTATTAAAACGCAAAAAAACGGTTTTCTTCTTCTATGACATGTCAATCCGTCGATATAAATATATTTTAGAAGGATTTCACTCTTTGAGTATTTGGTATACTACACGACAAAAGTATAGTCCCATAGCTCTAAATTTATTTAATTAAGTCATCCAATCGAGACTGGTTGTGAATCAGGACAAAGGAAGACGGAAATCGTATAACATTACTTTCCAAAATCTAAATAGATATGCCTCAGAGTGAAGAAATTCATTTAAGATTAGTTGATGTTAAAGAAAGCGAAAGCCTTTCAGGAGAGGAACAAATATAATATTAATTTACAGTCCAAAGAGACGATCTTTAGTCCCAGGGTTGCCTCTGCCGATTCTGTCGCTATATTTAGTATTCAATAAAGATGCCGATGTCATCTAAATTCATATCTCGTTGCGTTCACCTTTATATACCTAGTGGAATAAATAGTAGTTTAAATAAATCTGGGAGTTTAAATTTTTTTACGAAAAAAAAGTAAACGAAAGTGCCAATAAAACATCTTTAATATTATTATTTTTTTGGGATTGCCCTAATAATAATTTAAATATTCAAAAAATAACAAAAACTTAAGATTAAAATAAGTTTCATGAGTATTATATTTCGAATGAATTGAAACAACCTTATTTGCCGTCCCGTCGAATCTCAGACACCATACGCAAATCCCCCTATTTTTTCGCATGAATAGTGATATGATTAGGTCCGCATAATGTATTCATTTGTGAGGCGGCCTACAAAGAAAAAAAGCGTGTAAAGCCGATCCCCATATACACGGTTTTACGAGTGCGCCGTTAACACGATCGCGTCATTTGACGAGTTATGGCGACACGTGCTGCCATCTGTGGGAGTCGGTCTCGCATACAAATCGCACGCCATTAAACCACTGGCCAACTTTGCCTAAATGTATTGCGGATATTTTCGCGGCACGTACCATTGTGCAGAATCCTCATGCAAATTTTTTGCTTAAAAAAAATTATACAGCCCTTTTGTGATCCGCGCCGAAACATCCAGGACCAATCAATGCGATTATTTTTTATGTCCATTTATTGGAATTACATAGCTCAACGATTAAGGCGATAAGATTTAATTAATGAACATGGTACAGCTGTTTTGTGCCCGATTGGGAGCACGTCCATGAACAAATTTGATTTGGAACCCGCGATCGGACGATATGAATGGAAGCTGGAGCGAGAAAATTGCTCGGTTAAAATTTTTTAGCCAAAATAAACGACCAAAAACCATTGGGACGATTTATTGCTATGAGATTTTGTATCGAAGCGCGGGATCTCGGCACGTTTTATCAATTTGTATAATTAAAGAGTGAAAAAATATGCATGGACCGTTGTGCTGAATTTCAGCTGAAACAATGCAGCTTGTGTGCACAGCTGATGCAATAAAATTACTCGTCGAGCGCAACATTTCAGAGCTGTTCAACCGCAATTAATTAAGGTCGGCTCACCACATGCCCACATATGTATATGTGTATGTAGTACTAGATAAGCCGGTCCATGAAAATACTGCCGCTGATATTCGATGTATGAAATGCACTACATGATATTCAGAACAAACTTGGCTTGGTTTTATATCACGGAAAACAGAGGTTATCAACTTTTCGTTATACATATTTTACTTAAATGTACGGATCTCTCTTGTTCTTAACAACGAATATTTTTTATATATTACAACGTATAATTAAATCGATTGCTATCATTAGAATAAATATACTAGAAATCTATTTATTTACTATATTCATGTATGCACTTCACAGCATTCAAAATGCAATAAAAAAAATCGTATTAGCGACAATTGCGCCCGCGACAAGTCTAAACAGCGTCATATCCGCGCCGAAAAATAATAAATCACTATACTCACAAGTCAAATCACTATAGATAAAGAAATAAAAATAGTTATTGTACTCAATTTGATTTTTATATTTATAAAAAAAATGGATAGTTTTTCTCTTCTGAAAAATATCGCATGAAAATAGATACTAGCATTGCTTTAAAACTGACGTGGGACGGTGAAGCTCCTAAAAATAGAAAATAGAGCGAAAATAATAGTCTTAATCAAACCAGGAAAGCTCTTTTCAGCCAATTTCGTTATGATGCCACCTTTTTAAACTGTACGAAAGACTAGCGATGTTAAGAATGGCCCTCATAGTCACTAAGGAACTTATCAGAATTTAAGCGGGTTTTGGACCAGACAAATCAAGTTCCAATAAAATCTCGAATTTTACACAGATTATGGAAGACGATTATAAAAAAAGAAAAGCACTGGAGCCTTATTCTTTAAAATATTGGCAGCTTACGATACGATCAACCATAACCTCATACCAGTCAAGCTACAATTTTACAGAGTACTGACATCTAACTAGCATTATATTAGGGGTACCCATAAGTAATGTCGTTTTTTCGATGCGCCATCTATAAAATAGTCTCCTTTAGTCTGTTAGGCAGTAATGACGTGTTATATGACGGCTACCTGCTCGTGGCCTTTAGACAAAAAAACGGTTTCTTTATCCCTCTGACGACAATGGGAGAGACGTGTCCGTCAGAACAACATCTGCGGAGATGTATACTTTTTCAATATCATTTGAAAAAATAGCGACAGAGGCTGATGAAGGATACGGTAAAGATTTATGGTGATATATTGGATGTCAGGAAATGCCAACGATGGTTCAAAAAATTTAAATCTGGTGATTTGCGTTTGGAAACGAGCCTCGAAGTGAACGACCCCTCCAGGCGGATGAAGCAGCCGTGAATTCTGCAATCGAAGACGACCTGTTGTTGACCATTGAAAAATTATCGGAAAATGTTGGTATATTCTGGTCCAGTACTCAGAGGATCCTAAAGAAGTTGGGAAAGATTAAAAAATATGGTGTTGGGGTCCCACACGCATTCACGCGCGACCTCATGTAGCGAAATCGACGTATAAAAATATTCAGGATATTGGATACGTCACCCTATTGCATCCTCCATACTCGCCAGATATTGCACCATCTGATTTTTACTTATTTCGTTCTATGAAACATTTTCTAAGAGATGAAAATTTCAATTCCTTAAAAGAGGTGAATACAGCACTCTCATACTATTTTCAGTCAAAACCCGCAGAGTTTTACAAGAAGGGCATAGATGATTTGAAAGAAAGGTGGCAGAAGGTTATAGATAATACGGGGAATTATTTTGTATAATTTCATTAAAAAAAAAACGACATTACTTATTGGTACTTAATAACATCAATGCTCAGAAACAGACGATACTTTGGTTTGCCAAGATCAACAAAAAGAACAAAAAATGATTTGCCTAGGGAAATGTTTTATCGCCAATGCTCTTTAATCTGTATACTAACGATCAAACAATATACAAAGGGTTGAACCGCTACCTATATGCTGACGATTTAGTCATTGCATCACAAAGTACATCTTTGACGATCACAGATGAAGAATTAACCATGAAATAGAGAGGGCCTGATGATTATTATAAAGCAAACGCCCTGAAACCTAACCAGTTAATGACAGAAAAGAACTGGGCGTAGAATGGCGAGGTAACACGTTGGAACACAGCTTCAAGCCAGCGTATTTAGGTGTAAAATTGGACCGAGCCCTATCTTCCTTTCTTCTAAACATTCCCTATATTCCAAACAAAATCCAGTAAGATTAAATCAAGATGAAAATATGCCAAAAAAAATATAAGGAAGCAAACGGGAAGCTATTGTTTACATACCAAGAATATTGGGCATGGACTTGTGGTACTTAGTTGGTGAACATGCCAGAATGGGAAAGGTTACGCAATCCTTAACGAAACCTGTCGTTTAATTACAGGATGACAGAACGATGATAACGGACGTTCAGCGAATCTCACAAACACAGGATACGTTCGTCTATAATTTTATCTTTTGTGGGATTGTAGGGTATGCAGATATTTGCTGGGCTATTAGCTGCTATTTTCCCTATTCATTGTCATATGTTAGCAGAATCATTTTGTTGGAGCAGCACCCTCTTCTCTTTAATATTTTTCGAGATTATCGCACATCTTCAACTATGCTCAACCTTAAATTCCAGTTTAAGACCGTCACGCATCTGATAAGCGACTTTTTAAAGTGCGGACTACCTCTCTCGTCTTTCCTGATATTAGAGCCAGGCTACATTGAGCTGGTTCTTATCAGACCTCTGGGTCAGTCAAATTCTGACTGGCCACAGTAATTTCGAGGCTAAGCTTAAAGAGTTTAGCCTAGTAGCACCTTCGCACTGTTTGTTTGGGTTCGTCCATCAGGACTAGAATTACGTTATGTGGTCCTGTCCTCAACAGGACGTTGCACGCCACGACCTACTCTATGCTGTCTGATGCAGCATTTTCCTATGGGTCCTAGTGGAGGGTTCAATTGGACAAATGGACCTGGTCAGCAATATAATTTACTACAGGTTATTTACTCGTTTTGCATCGATTTTTAGAGAGGTGTGTATAACTACTTACTCTTCCTCTTTAATTTTTTTAACAAATAAGCTTTAATTTTGAAAATCACGCGTTTCAAGAAAAAATCTATTTTTGTTACACTGATTGAATCAGCCCTAATATGGTATTTGTGGTGTGGACAAAGGATAGAACTGTGTCAGACTGGTTTGACACGGCTTCATCCTTAACAGAAAAGTTCCACAGCTGCTGCGGAATGAGTCAGGAGGTGACACTCTCGCTGACGAATCCCAGCCCCATACAGAGTTTGTTGATTGGAAGACACCCAACAGACTCTGAACGGGCGTTGCAAGGACAAGTAAATTTCTGAAGCATATCAATCGCAATTGACGAGGCCATTGACGACGCAATTGAGCTGGACAAAATCTACCATGACATTTAAAGCATCAAAAGCCGGATACAAAACAAAGATGATTTTTAATATAATTAAACCTTTTTTGCTTTTTTAGTTCGATCAATAAAAGTTTTAAATTTTACATTATCTAGTAAAGGGTTATTTTTTTAATGGCAAAGAGTAATAGTTAACATTTATAGATAATAAAAAAAAAATATTTGGGGGTAATAACATTGTGTTTTTAAAAAACAAAGAGTTCCAAAGTCGGTTCATCTGTCAGCTCAAAAGCGTTCAAATATATAATATAAAGTTGTAGCCCATTGGGCCGCGACTTTATATATATTTTTATTAAAAAAAAATATAGCTCGACCCGAGCACCACTGATTGTCTTTTGATTGGATTAACCCCTTCACATCCCTCGCTCAATTATCCAACTTTTATTAAATTATACGGCGTATATACGCAAAATTTTTCGAAAAGCCCCGGCTCTTGACATGCCCCGAGCATTGCAATCAAAGAGCTGAATACATTTTTCGCGTTTCAGTATTCGCTCCATAACCGCATTACCATACATTATCTTCACTCCATTATTTCTTCTATCTATTTGGAAAATATCAAATTTACAACGATACCAACGCAATATGGTAATGGATTCTGTGAGCTTAATGGACTGAATAAAAAATATATACATACGTATATTCTCAGATGTAATTTTAAACATTTATTATGACAAGGGAGCCGGTTGTAAGTCGGCGACATTTTCTCAAAGTTTATTTTGCGAAATTTCGCTCAAATGTTACGCTAATAGAATAAATAATGGCGCATCGATGGATTGATACGTTAATATTAAAATTTTACATGTTTGAATAAATAATAAAGTTTTTAATGTAATATGTGTTTTAAAGCTTTACCTTTTGCGTTGAGTAAAAGCTTTTGAAGAAGTTTAGTTATATATATTTTTTTTTTGAGTCGACCGATTTAATTGTGAATAGAGAGAGAGAGCGATTTGCGATAAAGTTCAAACATATTAAAAAATATTCTTATCGTCGGCACATACATTTTTAATCCGACATTTAACCCGCAAACGCACAAAGTCAATATTGACAGGCGAAGGTCGGACGAAATGAGAAAAAAAAACCGTGTTCAGGGAAATTCAGCAAAATCGTTCGCATCTGGGAAATCAAGCTTTTGACTAATAAAATTCGAATATAATCGCAATAAATTGATAGCCATTTTTTTCGGCAGTCAGTCTCCCTCAAACTTTTCGCATTAAATTCGCACGGACACCCTGTACATGTTAAAAGTTGTAACGGACGAGTTGGCCGCGGTTGAAGGCGGGGGGAGGAAAATTCGCCATGTTGTAGATAACCGCGAAACTTTATCGATAATCGCCACAGTGTGTTCAGTATCGCTCTGTTTCTTTTAATAAGTGGATAAAATGGCAGATCTACAATAGCTATTGCCATTTTATAGAGTAATAAAAAACAATAACATATCTTCATTAATTATTTTTATTTTTCGATATCGAATCTATGAGTTACTCCTATTATTTTTTTTTTAGAATTTGATCTGATATCTAATTTAATAAAAGACTTGGGCCAATACGTCTGGCCCAGCTTGATAAAGTTATGATAATCAACGAAATAGTAGAAAATCATTTTTAAGGAAACGTGTCAGAAGGAAAACTCTCCGACGAAGAAGAGGTAAACTTAATCCATTCAATTTCTACAAAGTAGATTCTATAAGGCAGCGGTTTCCAACCTATATGCTACTACGTCTTCCTCAAAATTACCTTTTTTTTACGCCTTCTTCCCTTTATAAAACTTTCATATTTTTTAAGCGCACGGGCTTGGATCCCGATTAAAAAAAGGTACACGACCCCTGACGCCAAATTATTTATTTATATATTTGACTACGATGGATGTATGGCATAATGGAAAGATTCCAGAGCACCATTCACCCATATAAAGATTCTAAAGATGCAAGGGGAATAAGTCTGCCCCATAAGTATTCCCCCAGTATCAAACCACGACACTGGTTATTTTTGGACCCAGAATGAACCTATGTCAGACCGGTCTGTTCCATCCCTTGCCATCCACCCATACCAAAAATACCGGCTTGGGACCAGTTCAATGGATGCAACAAAGCAGTTTTTATCTAGAAACGCGTGACGTTAAAATATGATATACTAAAACTTCTTAAGAAAATGGAGAAGAGAGAGGGAAAATAGCCTCGCACATCACCAGGAGACATTGGACACCATGGAGTAGGTCGTAGGAGCAACGTCCTATTGAGGACAATACCACAGAACGTATCTGTAGTCCTGATGGACCAACCCACACGAACAGTGCGAAGGTGCTACTAGGCTAAACTCTTTAAGCTTAGTCTTGAAGTTACCGTGGCCAGTCAGGAATTGACTGACCTAGAAGTCTGGGGAGAACCATCTACAATTTAACCTGGCTATGATATCGGGAAAGAAGAGAAAGGTAGTCCGCCCTTTGTGGGAGGCTCTTCCTCTTAGATACTTCCTGGTCAGTGTTATAACGAATTATGACCGGATTACATTAAAATACGCTTCGTTTTGTAGATGATAGTATATTGATGAAATACAGGTCTTCAGTAAAATGATCCCAGAGGCGAATCTCTGGGATCAAGAGAAAATCACAATAATGTGTCTGTCTTAACGACGCGAGCGAATTAGATGATATGTACCCTAATTTTACATGGTCCTGTGAGTCACGTGGGACGTCACTTACTTTTGCCGCGAACTGCTTCCAGCGTTAAACTTTCCATGCCATACTTTCCATAAGGAGGGTTTATAACAATAGCTTAAACTCTTTGATGAAAGCTTTTACTTAGTGGTTTTAAACAAGTGGATCCATTAGTGATTTTCCCATGTTTCTCAAAAAACATCATCCAAATGGGAAGTTTATCGGTAAAACTATCATTCATCCACAAATGTGCTTCTTCATGGACATTTTCCTAGAGAAAGGTTATAAATTTACTCTTTTTTTGGTTCAAACAGCATTTAATTAATTTTTGCACGAGGGAGCTTTTGAACTATTGATACACATGGAAGATATAATTAGCTTTTATGTCTACATACAGCCTTGCAAACGGCCTAGCTACAATCAAAGGATTGTATTTAATGTCTCAATAGTTTTATAATTTTTATAACATTTGTTAAAATATTGTTGTTCTTGTGCCTAAGAGGAAACAGATTGGAAACCACTGCATTATAGTATACTGAGTGCCTTACAAGCCATTTTACAAGCATTGCAGACGTATAAGAAAAATCTTTCTAATCGATTTATATTAATAGTTATTTATTAAAAGAAAATTTGTAATTATTTTCAACCGTATTTACGTTAAATCTCGTTTTCACTTTTCTGTCAGTTGCTTCATAAACATAAAAACGAAGTTTCACTATATATATATTAAGTGTATATCTCATAAAGTTGGATTAATGAAAAAAAGCTCATAAATCCTTAAAAGTTACATGATAAAACTTTCGCAATTAATTTTACACATAATTTTGCAATCCTGTGATGTTTAATTATTCATTTAATACAATGGCAGAGCTTTTTTTGCCATTAGTTGGGACCAAAAAGAAATTACCCATTTTTTAATCGAAGTTTGAGATCAGTTTTATTCTTAATTACGGTAAAATATTCAAATAAAAATCCTACTCTATAATATATCTCTTTAAAAAAATATTTTAATTTAAAATATATTGTGTTTTCAACTATGGCCAACTTCAGTCAAATCTATGGGCCAATGCGTCTGGCCCATAGATTTTTTTTATTTTATTTTATGTATCACGATAAATATTTTATTAGTTACACTAGGAAGTTCTATAACATCTCAATATTCGATAGATTAGATTTTTAATAATATTTAGAAACGTATTTTTTTATTGCAAATATAAATTTATAGCTAAATGTTATTTTGCCGACCTTTGAGAGTCGTAATTTACATGACGGCGTTTCAAAACGATTCCTTAAACAGGAAAATAAATTATCCGATGTCTGAAAAACAAGACATCCTTTGGGAATTGTCACGGGCATTTATATAACGCGAAAATTATTTTAAGCATCTTTTACAATTTTTGATCGTCATATTTGGGTTGTTAAAAATTCATAACCTTTAAAATATTGAATAAAGTGCCTTATGAATTTCATTATCCGGCCTCATCCATTTTAATGGAGCGATCATTGCGCACACGCTGAGTTTATTAAATGTGACGTGTCAATTATGCAAATATCGGCAAACTTTTGGCGGAAAGCAAAAAAAAATTCCCATCGGGCCCGGGGGACGCGAGCCCGAGTTTGAGAACCGCCGATATTAACTGCCGTACCGCACAAATGAAAATTTAATTCAATCCCGGACGGAGTCGCGGCTGCGGAAGCTGAAATCTGGAAGAAAATCTTAATAATCAGCGCCGCATCAAAAATGCATCCGCCGGGGGAAAACGTGGAAAATGTGTGGAAATTTTTCGTTACTTTTTTTTTATTTTTTATCCGACGTTTGCCGTTTATTGGGCAAATTGAGCTTATTTCTTATATATGGGGTCATCTATCCCATTCAATGGAGTCGTCTACGTGTTGGTCTAAATGATATCAATCTTCAGGGGGCCGGCCCTCCTCATATCCCAACCCGGTCACGTGGCCAGTGGAAATAAACGATATTTAATTTGTTGGCGGTTATGACGTTCTTAGCCGGGGGCTGGAGGCGGCTCCTAATGGCCTTTACCTCGCAGGCTTTATGATAAATCCTTTGGTGTTTCCTTTTACAAATTTCCAGAACGGACTTGGTGTAAAAAAAATTAGGAAAAAGCTTCCTTTACCTTGAGGATATGAAAAAAAGATGGCAATTGGAATGGACATAAAACATTTTTGCGGTAGTTTTATTTTCGTATGATATAATGCGTTTAAGCCCCTAGTACCGAAACAACGAACCGTGGTACAAACAGGCACCATTTAAATTTTATTTATTAAAAATAAATCAGAGATCCATTATTCGTTAAAAATATGTTAATAAAAATTATCTATGTAAAGAATGGAACGGATTTTTCACCACAGTATCAATATGCCCTGGGAAGGAAAACCCCAAGCTGTTTTTCGATAGATAGTCTCGATACTTTCGCTCCTCTTCCTTCTTTTTGAATGAACCTCTCTTTAAGCACGTCTTTCAATAACGTCACGACTTCTGACAAGATTAATAATCACTAGTGATTTGTCACCAGTGACTTGTTATAATATGTCGGCAATGACCATGAGAGGGAAAACCCTTCACAAAAAACCGTACTCTATGACAATTTGCGTCCCCATTGTACAGATACAAAAGGGGAGGCCTCACTCCCCGTATGAGACACAAGTTCCTTTGGATTTGACTACCATTCGAGAGTCTGGTAAGGCCCATACGCTCAATGAGTGACTGTTACTTATTGAGTCACACATTATGATATCACTTACAACAGAATAACTTAAAGTAGGGACGGCCAACATGAATAAATGAACAATACATATATAATATAATAATAGTGTTGCAACGAAGTATGTTTTTAGTAATTATGAAGCCGTCGGTCACCGGTGACCCCCCCTCTCACAAACGTCGCATTATTATAGTATTTATTTTGACTATTCTTGAGATTATTTTGTTGAGTTATGATTGATTCACAAAAAAATGTATTTTCATATAAAGTATTATTGATTCTATTGAAATCTACTTTAGATTTTTTTTTTTAATAATACTTGAATATATTAGGAAGCAACAGTTTGTTTATTAATACTTCGACGAAGAGATGAAATAAAACAGAGATATAAATAAAAATAATTGCATATTAAAATTGCCACTGCCAGAGACATCCACTCAATCGCAACAATGGGACTTTGACAAATGATTCTCCATAATTTCGACTAATCAGAGGATTCCATGGTAACTCGACCCCCAACGGAATTTGACACTTTCGAGGCTCGAGGCCCATTTCCTCGACGCCATTCAATGGAATCTTTCATTTCTTTCTTTTCCCCTTTCGTCAATACTTTATCTTATCGGTCCGTCCCCCCCCACTCTCATTCCCCAAAAAAAATTATATTTTTTCCTCATCCGCTATATAGCGATCAAAAGGTGGAAGTTCCGGACAGAATGAGATATCTCCGGCGTGTCTTTGTCCTTGGAAGTAATTTCGAACGCAACTTTGAAGCTTGTTCAATAACACCCAGTTTACCGAAAATCTTCTCAAAAGCCATTGGTGTCTGTGTGTGTGTGCGTATGTGTGTGTGTCCTTTCAATCTATTTATCATCCACAAAAGAAACGTTTTGTTGAACTTTAAGGGGTGTCAAGTGGCTCTTATACTTTTTAACAAACGTTCGGTAAGAGTCTTAGCCATGGCAGGTTTGAAGTTCAGATTACGGACGAAAGCATCAATATATGTCAAACATATGAGAAAAAAGGTTTTTTTTATGATTTCAAAACATTTTAATTTATTTAATAGTTTTTATTTTTTATTAATATATATGAAACGATGTTTGGCAGACCTTGATTTTTCATCGTCACATACACATTTCAATCCTTTGGGCACACTTCAATCATCTTTTGATGTTATTTTCGCATGGTACTCTCATTCAAAATTCCTTATTTACCCTACCCCTCTTTCTGGGCATACCAACGCCAATGTACTATATTGAACCCTAAATTCCTTGTCTATTGATAAAAAGATAACGTGAGACAATGAAGCAAAAGGTGCTTTTATTTGACCCAGAACGGAAGGTATCATATATACAAAATTCCGGAATATTTACTAAGGCCCACGAATCACGAGTACAATGGATCTAGTATTTTTTAATTTATTAAATAAATTATTTCAAGTAATAAAACTTAAATATAAATACGCCATTGTTTTATCAAAATCTATTTCTATCTATTAATTCTGGGAGGCTATGACGATCTTTTAATATACTACATATAAACAAAACTTGTAGTATTTACAGCAATATTTTTTATTAGTTACAACAATATTCGCTGCTGTTGCCATGCGTGCGATATTTTTTCTCGCTTGCATCCGGTATGATGTGCCAAGTGCGAGTGAAACGTATAAGTTGCACGTGCTGCATCGTCGTATTAAAAAACACCAAAACATCGACTAAATTATGAAGTATAACATCTTATTCATATATTAATCCATTTAAAAAAAATCGATGAAGAATTTATCAATCTCTTGACTTGAAATGCTTGGGGTATCTAACCCCCAAAATAATCCTGACACTTTTATCCGAGATATAAATTACTGGTATGATAATTTAGAATAAAGAAAAATTGTTGATACAAAAGAATAAAAATCACTTCTACGGCGCATTTACGAAGAATGTTTAAGATTCCATGGACGAAACTCGTTAAGAATAGAACCGTACTTCAACAACTTTACAAGGCCCCAGAGTTTTTTGTTAAAAAGGGTCAATTTTAAAACTTAGGACTCATGGTCCGTGACATAGAGCCTTCTACTGAAAATTGTAAAATTAAAAATAAAAGGTAAACGATGGTTGGTAGGAAAGAATCTGTCAAGGCTCAATAACGTTTGCAACAGGACCGGTTTGGAAGGTCTAGAAGTATTTCAGCTCGCTAAAAATGGACAAATTTATGGAGAAAATTTATATACGTCCAAGAACAATTATTAGATATATTTTTAATAAACTTAGTCTATTTGGGTTTTATGGCAGCCATTGACTTAAGCATATTTCTAGAAAGATCTTGATTCTCAAAGCATTTGCTCTACAACGTCCTAAATATGAATCACTATACATACAACAAGTACATGTTCCCAGAGATTGGAATCTATTGGGTTCTATGACCCGATAGCTACGTATCATGGACCAAGACAAGACGTTGTTTCCTCCACAGAACCTAGATAATCCATATAGATGGCCCAGGTTTTTTTAATAGTATAAAAACAACACTCTGCTAGTACAATGCTATCTAAATGTATTGACAACCTATCCTCTTCAAAGAATTAATTATGAATAAGTAATTCTTTAACCCTCGTGTCGGCTAGGCCGATTGGACCAGTGTGTTAGTCATCAATAATGATGAGAGTTCTACGATGCAGTTCTTCTGGTATCTTCCCTCTGCTAAGGGACGTAGAAAAAATTCTACTTATTATATATTAATTCTGCTATATCTTTTCCACTAATATTCTTCAACTCAGCCTGATCCTAAGCTATTGTCAACAATCTTTCCTAACATAATGTATCATTCGACATAGTGTTTCCATCTAAGTGGCTGAAACTGACAGAATCCTAGTACTATATTTTTTTTAAACATATCTGATTTTGTAAATTCCTTAGGATGCTCTTGTCAAGGTAAACCAGTTCTGAACATGACATCTTCCATGATACTTTCCAATATTTATTTCATGATAGTGTGGAGAATGCAGTACTTAGAAATGAATGCTGCTGGTAGCGAACAACAACCGGCTTGAAAAGTGTTTCTCCCGAAGAAAGTTGAAGATTCCATGGACATGAACGCTTCAAGAATTCAACCGTTCTTCAACATCTTCAAGCTTCTATCAATGTAAAAACCCGTAAAATATAATACATTTGATGCATTATTCAAAGTGTCGCCTTCTGCGGACCATCGTGAGAGAAAGGTAGAAGGTAAACGATGTTTGGAAAGAAATAAGACGTTGTTGCTCTGCAATATTTGCAACTGGATCAGATTAGGATTTCCAGAATTGTTCCAGCTCGTCAAAAACAAATAGATATGGAGAATAAACTAGACCAGTGCTTCCCAAATTATGGGCCGCGGCCCTCTGGGGGGTCGCAGGATT
>JAGXCT010033248.1:0-15240 GCA_022495035.1 Philopotamus ludificatus | reverse complement strand
TATACAGTAATACCCCCGATAGCGCGAAAGTTGGGACCGCGTTATTGGAACAACGTGTTATCGGGATAATGAATGACATACATAATTTAGGGTTTACGGGTATTTCGGAAAAAAATACAAATTTGCCATTACGAATGAGATATTAGGTTGCCGTTCATTAGATGAATGAAATATTCGGTTGCCTTGCATGCAATCGCCTACATACACATAGACATCCGTGTCTTATTGTCTACATCAGGCGCGAATGGTGAGAAATGTGCCGGACACTCGCACACATGAGGACATAGATATGTGCGAGCGAACACACAGGCGCACCCAGCCAAACGGCTTAGAGTTTACGGTCGAGCTATGCGTGAATAGAATGCGCTCGCGTTATTAGAGGGACTGCCGCAATTTATTTTGAAATTCGTGTTATCGGAACACGCTTTATTGGGGATATTACTGTATAATTCAAAAGTGACTCGTATGTACAGCGCGGGACTGCTCCGAGTCGCAGCGCAACACAGCACTTAACGACGAGAAATCCCCCACCCTACCTCGCTGCCGCCCCGTATCCATCCAATACACGACGCTTATATCGCAAATCAATAGACACATAAGACGAGCCGCCCCTGTATACATATACCCATCCCTCGATTTGTTTTTACCTTCCATGAAAAACCGCGCGAAAAAGTCATAGACAATTTAAAATAAACCTAGAGGTTGGAGGGTTAGATTTACACGGTATTTTTATTAGATTGTTTTAAATATTCTTAATGTTCTCGTGTTGATTTGAAACCGTATAAAAAAGATATATAAAAGTTGTTTTTCTATCGATTTATTTATTTTTAGATTCCAAAAGTGCGCGGGGGGAAGTTTAATAAGTATTCCTCATATAAAGAATTTCCAGAATTTATAGATCCTAGTATTATCTTAGCTCAGTCGCGGTTACCTTACATAATCAAACTGATAGTATGTTATAACAAGCCATGACACAGCTTGTAAACTTAATCAATTGCGAGAGGTAACTACAGCAAAAACCCTTATAACGTATACTCCTATAACGTTCCGGCGGTTTTTTCCTATAATATATACATTTTCTAACACGCCAATTAGAATTTTCCTAAAAATATTTATAATTTTATAAAATCTGTAATAAAATGTTGCGTAAAATCTTCACATCAAAAAATTAAATTAAAAACCTTAACCCCCTATAACGCCCCCCCTTATAACGTGGTACCTATCTTGACGTTATAGGGGGGTTTACTGTAAATTGTAAATAAAATTTAAAGCTTTCCCGAACTCTATAAATATATGAAAATATTCAATAGAATACTAATTTAAAAAATGACTAAGAAACATTTCTTGTTTTGTTTTAACTACATAAAAATAATATTTCCATGTATCATTGATTCGCACTTGGTATATTTGCCTAATGTGTTTTCGCGCGAATGCGTCGTGCTCATTTTTATTTTCGGTTAGTTACGATACACCGAGCTTTGGCGTGGGCCATGAGCCGAGTTCACGCCCAATTCACCTAATGACACGTCGAAAGCCGCTCGCTGGCTTTTGATGCCGGGCTCTTTGAAACATGCCCCTGCGACAATTGTGCAGATTTCGATGCCAAAAGGGGGGATTTGTTCCATGTGTATACATCACGCCCCTCATGCCGACACAGAGCCCATGTTTAATAGCTAATTTTGACAAATGTACAATCGCACCCATCATTATCTGATTGATGTTCAGGAATAAACGCACAATATAATACAAGGTTTGATATAACAAAAATATGTGGAGTCTTTTAAGTCCGATTGTTGTATTTTTTTCCCCAAAGACATGTATTTTAAAATGAAAATGTTTTTCTTGTGAAATTTGAAAAAGCGCAATATTTTTCTTAAGAGGGGATGTTCAAACCGCTAGTTTTTGTTAGTTATGGTGATACGACGACTCAATTACGTTTTGGACGCTGAACAACATTTCAATTTAGCGAGGTGGAAATACGTAACGGTTGCGAGCCACTTCTACGTTGACAGACAAACTAAACAAAATCTGGGAAACGCGCCCGTGTAACGCTCACTTAAGAGCCGTGGCCCCTTTTGTTGTGTCCCTGCCTCTGGGTGCATCTAACCGACAACGAAATCGGCAAACATTTTCAGATTGCCTCGCGATGCTCCTTGTTACCGCTCTGCGAGTATTTCTCTGCCATGTCTGGGCGGGCGTCTCGACGTCGAAATTGTTTTCCGATGCAGGCGAATCTCGACCATTATGAAATACGTACTGCTATTTTGGAGTACGTCCTGATATATGGGACTGCTACATTTCCAAGAAGTGTATCAAATTAAATGTTGAGATACGAATTCGTATAATGCACTATATTTGAGGAACGTAATCATGGATAAGAAGCGCCGCTTACCCTTTTCATCATAAGCTGAAGCATGAAGCCGTCAGCTTCTATCTAATTCCTATATCGAGCAGCTTCGTATACTCTCTGCGTTTAATATAGTAGAGGAGTAGAGGTTAACAAAATACTCACTGTAAGATTATTTTGCCGTTACGCTATGTGTTTTTAATTAACACTTTATGAGCCGTTCACGCCAAAATGCGTGATTTTGTAGCCAAGCGTTATGAGCCGTTCACGCCTTTTGGCTTATATTTACACTCCCCACTTCTGGCATTTTTTTTTTTTATTCTGGAAAACAAATTTAAAATGTAATTCTACTATTTAACCAGGATACACGTGCATGTTAGCTTGAATTATCATTACATGAAACCATGCGGCCCCCAGGCTAGGTTTGATATAAAACCTTGCGGATCATAAAGTGTTAAAAATCAAAGAATTTCCTTCTCTTAAATATGCATTTATTACTTAAAAAATTGACAAATATTATCGCAGTTATGTAGTTTGCAAAATTTAGATGTACATTTATTTTATTTATCTTTGTTTTATTCGCCAGTGTATATATAAAGAAAATAGGGTAGAGATGTCATATTTGGATTTATGGGGATCATTTACCCATTTCCGTACAACTAGAACATGAACTCATAATTTAGAGTCGATAGCCTTTTAGGGAGAAAGCAGTTCACTTCCACAGTGCATTACAATTACATATTAGTGGATAACTTGTTTTCGTTATTCGAAGTTTAACCTTACCGTGCCGATTATTCATAGAAAAACCCCTTGTAACGTCAAGATAGGTTCCACGTTATAGGGGGTTAAGGTTTTTCAATTTTATTTTAAAGTTATCGAATATTTTTATGAAAATTCTAATTAGCGTCTTAAAAAAATTACGTTATTGGGGGGATCGACGTTATAGGGGTGGGGTTTACTGTATAATATTTATTTTTTAGACCTTTTTAAACAAATAGAAAAAGTTTGGGACATGTAGGATTTATATTACAAGAGTCATTTGAGAAAAATCAAAAACGTGGGGTCCTAAATATACCCCATTGGCAAGGCTAAGCTAACAATAATAATATAAGTGACAGGCGGCCTGTGGCTCAAAGAAGCTGTGCCGCGCGGCGCTACAGTGAGTCAGTATGATTAGAACGAGTCGCGGAGACCCCCCCGCACTCCGCTACCGGCCCGCATCCGTCAAATACACGACCCTGGTAGCGCTGACAAGTAGATAGCGATCGTGTACTACGTCGCCCTAAGTAACACTGCCCGCGTAGGCACTGATCAGATTCCAGATTGAATGAATATAAATTAAATTTATATTTTCGTGATAATACATGATCAATAGAAACATTTATATTAATATATATGAAAATATACTTTTCCTCAATTTGATCGGGGGTGCTGCAGCTCCGTAGGTGTTCCTCCGTGTGTTTGTACGAGCCCCCCGTGCCTATAATATTATCAACCACCTTTATCTGAAAAGTCAGCTTTTTATTATAACATAAAATATTGAAAATAGTTCTGAATTTCATGTTAATGAATAATCAAATAATAAAAAAATTGACGCTTGAGTAAGTAAAAAATAGAATTTAAAGTTTTTGAATGATCCGGATAATCTGCATTGTAGATTATTGTTTTCTTTTCGTCGTAATATATTATAGATAAGCAATAATTTCGTGCTGCTTCCTTTCTTTGTACTAGCTTTTTGACCTTTTGTTCTAGTTTGAGTACATCTTCGATATTGTGGACTTACTAAAATGTATCAAAGTGTGGTTTTGACCTTTATTATTTGAAACTTGTAATATCCTACTGATAAATATCTGAACTTTGGGAAATTTGAGTAGAGCGCCACGCCACTATTTCGATGGCCGCAGCCCCGGCTCGTTTTTCATTTGGTCTCCGGGAAAACTAGCTGATTACCGGGGAAAGCCAGAGAGAATGAGGCAGCCAGAGGGAGAGAGAGTGAGAGCCGCCGGCATATTTCAAATGAACAATGAACGGACTTAATACGAATTCCACAAGACCTTCGGCATAGACGTGTATACACGGTCGCACCCACACCACCCCGTCCCGCACCTGGCAAAGGCTTTATTATTTTAGGACTGGGAGAGCAGGCTCGCTCTCACTTGGGTTGCTCTTTTACTTCCGGGGAACCGACCCCCTCCAACGGTGGTCCCACCCTTCGCATTATATCCACTACCCATCGTTTGCTTTCTTCACATAATAGACAGTTTTAACAGGTATGTTGTTGTTTTTGTTTCCTGCCTGCCCGAGTTTTCTCCTAGGCATCGGCCGTCGAAGAGTCTGCTTAATATTTAACTGCTTCCAGACCCGAAATTTCGCGGCGTATGATTGAGCCCACTCCTTTTTGCTTTATTATTGAAGAGCCTCGTTTTTGGGCCCGGGCGTAACTTTATCACTTTTTTATTAACTCATTTTTATTAAATATCGCATTAATTTGTTTATGTATACATTATTTTCCGTTTTCCCGTGGAATTGAACGATAATACCACTCGATTGCCAATTATCATGCAATCACAAGGATTTATACCAATTATATTTTTATCGAATAAAAATAATCTGATACTAATGATCTGAGTTATAATATAAACAGACTTAAATCAATTTTTATTGTGATTGTTAATGTTGCGTATTTTTTTTAATCTCGATAAATATTATCCTATCCATTCTTTCGCAGTATAATTAATTAATTAGGCAGTATAATATTTCAGGTATTGAATAACAAATACAACGGATAAATTCATTTCAAAACATACTTTAATAAATCTTTGACAAATTTTTCATGATAAAATAATAAATAAAAATATATTTTTATATGAAATATGATTTACAGTCCCCGGTCATGTTTTTAGACCCACGCGACGAAAGGAATACATTGTGAATGGAAACTTTTGGGATTATTTTTTATTATTTACAGTTTATTCAAATTACTTTTTGATGTCCTTGATTTAATTACACCGTTTTACAAAATAATATGCCATGTACTGTAACAATTAGGTAACTATCGTTAATTAAGAACTATTTTTTTTAGGAAAGTTTCCCAAAATTATTTATCATTTTCCGAGACGTGAATTATTACAATTAAAAAATAGAATTTAGTCCATCATTATTAACCTAGCTGTTGGGAGTACACCCCGGCTCATTTCTACTCTAATTTCATCCTTAATAATTTTAATTTCGGATGGAAAAGTCAAAAATTGGTTATATTCTCATCATGATTGAAATAATGTTACACGTTTTTGAATGAAAAGTTTTATGAAAGGTTTGTAAAAATCTTGATCCACGAATATGCTAATTATTGTGAATGTAATATTTGTTTTTGGGTTATACATATTTTTTAATTAACTTAAAATAGTTATACATGTGTTTTTAGCACCTATTTAGCCGAAAACTGATTAATTATTTTTTTGAGGCCTGAATACCATCGACCGGAGACTGATTTTTCAGTTTTACTTTTCATTTATTTATTCATACGTATATACTCACGCTAACGAAATTTTTGGACACTATACTAAGAAATGTCTTGCTTTGAGAACACAAACTTTTTAAAACCGTGCAATGGTGCTCAGCTTATTTAAATTGAGGTGTATGTGAGAGATTATATATTAACCCTTTGAAGTCCACACGTATTGGACATCATTTTTTTACTGGCAGGTCCAGTGTCCACAACGTGTGGACATTTTTGGCAAGTACTTTCTAAAACATTCTCATATGGCTTTAGTATTTTTTTTAAACTGTGAAAGGAATTAAATGTTTTAGAAGGAACATTATTGCTTTACTACTAAGAAATAGACCATAGAATTGTTTTCTGGAAAGCGAAAAAAATTGTTTGGGTTGGGCCAATTCTGTCCACTGTAGGTATAAAATCACAATTTCAAACAATAGTCTTTGGAGAACTGTGGCACCATGAACATCTCATATTTGTGAAGTTATCTGACATTTGTTCTTTTTATGTGTTCTTGTTCTTTTAATATTTTCAATAAAAGATCCTAGTAGGGATCTAAGGACACGGACAAAAAGAGTCAGTAATTTTCTAGACTACCTGAACCAAAGATTTTTGGAAAATTATATCCCTGATGAAAATGACTCCGGAAATAAAAGGTTACCATATATTCACCGACAGATTTTACACTAATCCAAAGCTTGCTGAGGAACTTTTAAAAGAAATTTGTTACTCTTTATCAAACGCATAATGGCAAATAAATAAGGTTACCAAGTGATATAAAAAAGCCCAAAATTTACGTTGACGAAAAGTAGCTTACCGCAAAAAAAAGATATACCGAAAGTTGTTAGCTTGGCGAGATAAAAGAAATGTAACGATGCTTAGTACAAAGAAATACGTCACCGCAACACCGTTGAGAAGAGCCGTGAGGAACCAAAGAGCCGGTATACGGCGGAGGAGCCAGAAGAATAAAAAATATGGGAGGAGTAGACACTGCCGATCAATTGGCAACGTCATATTGTTTCATGCGGAAGTCGTTAAAATGGCGGAGGAAACTTTTTTTTGGGGGTTTGAAACCTCGATTGTTAATTCTTACATTTTATATAAAGAATGTGAGAAAAATGAAGGAAGAAAGTCCCCGAGTCGCATTAAATTTCGCCAAATGTTGACGATGCAACTCATCGGGAATTCTCGTGCAACCAAAAAAGATAGATACCGGGCGTCGATCATCAACCGTCGACGAAACAACGATGATTTGAACCCCACAATATATGATTCGGGACTACACAAAGATTGTACATGGTGCTCGCATCGATATTCCAGGTAAAAAAGAAGACGAACATCATTATATTGCATACTATGAGAAAAAAGTCTGGCCTTCAATTCCCTGAGATTGTTTTAAAAAAATACTACACTTAATAATTCCTTTGAAATTACTGCTTATAAATTAGCATTAAATATATATTACTACCAACAATGTATTTAAATACTTATTTTATTTATTTATTTTTACCTAATTCTTTAATTCTTACCATAAACATTTTTCATTAAATCATTGAAATGGCTTGGACCTGGTGCAACACTTTTGAAAAACCTTGGGTTCTGCAAAGGTTGGCAGAAGGTAGTAGAAGAATGAGTATCAATTTTTTTTCACGTAAGAAAAATAATTACTCTTTAAGTTATAGTATTATTTAGGTAAATGCGTATTTCTACGAAATATTGTGGCCGATTAAGTGTTAACCTAATGTTACGATTTGTTATTTATGCTTTCAGTGATAATAAAAATATATTAAAAATTGTAAGGCGAAGCGGTAAATCTAAATAAAAAAAAATCAGTATGTAATTGAATCGATCTCGGCGTCGCTCCATTTCGCCTCCGGTATTTTAATCCAGGACCCGGACCGCCAATAATTGCTCTCCGGCCCTGTCTTGGAGTCAGATGTGACAATTTGTCTTGTCTGGAGCGTCCCTGCGGAGGCCTGGATTTATTTTCAATTACCCCGGCTATTATTGCAAACGCGTCGCGGTGACTCTCTGGTCGCTCTCCTGTTTGTTTAATGTGCTTCGATCGGGAGCGGCGCCTAATTGCATTCCGCCGCGACGCCTTCTCGGACCGCTTGTTTTTGTGCTGATAAAAAAATAATACTCGAAACTTGCCAGGGAGGGAGCCGGAAGTCCAATCATCTGGCTCCCAGACCTTGCCGTCGAACAGGAAATTGTATTTTTCCGACTATTGCCTCGATATGGATGTTGCCGGTTCATTGAGCGACATCCTATTTTGAAATTTTTATATCATAAAAATAGCCCCAATTAATATATCTATCGAGTAATTGGACACTTAAAAATACTTAAAACCTACCAACAATGGCTAATAACGAAATTCGTACTCGAATAATAGTAGTATATCAAAGGTACAGGTGGTTGAATGAAAAAAATCTGCTTATTAGTTCTGGCTTTGTCGCCGAATGGGCCAACTGTTGCTTCGGCCGTCTGTTTCTGTATTCCGGAGCGGAAGAAGTTTCTCAGTCCACACCGCCGAATCTGCGACCCCCATCTCTCCACCCTTACCTCAATGGAAAGCTGCGATATAAATCTACACGACCGCTTATTAGAGATAGTGGAAACGTGCCTTTTCCACTATCGTCTATAGAATTTCAATGCTACTATAAGTAAATAGAACATAACACACGTATATATGTACAAGGACAACATTCAAACAGACACCACGTCCTTCAAATCAAATTATAAGGGTTATTATATGATATTAGTGATTAATTCCCCAACAATAGAGTATAATTAACCACTAGATATTGATGATTGGCTATTGTTTAATTTACTACTTGCATATATCACGTTTTTTACATTAAAATATCCATATTAGCGGACAATTTTTGGATTCCTTTGCCTATAAAAATAAATAATAGATAATATATTAGATTTAGCTATTAATAATTCGCGTTTCATATTGAAAAAACTTAATTTGGCATTTTAGTGAATAAATAATTTCATATTTTTTTAGTATGAGTTGTTTCTATTTAGTTACTAATTTATTCATATCCTCATCTGCAATTTGTTTCTATCAGTTTGATTCTTTTTATTTCTATCGATTGATTGTTTGACTGCTTAACCTTTCAAAGCTTTTTTTTCTTAAAGATTTCCACTTCGGCTATTTTTCAGTCATTTATTTCTATTATTAATTTTTAAAAATATATATTTATTGAGAAAATGATTTACAAGTCTTTTATTATCTGAAATTCAATTTAATAAAACATTTTTTTATTAAATAAAAAACTTTTTTATTAGGTTTTTTGTAAATATATAATAAAACGTATTTACCCAAAAGATTTTTGAGGTTTGATTTTGATTGTTATTTTGTTATCTCTCATTCTACTAATTTTAGCAAGCAAAAACAGATGATTTAGCTATAACGGAGTCCAGCTTCATTTATTCTAGTCCAGAGATGGCTAACCTTTTGAATTTAATATGTCAAAATTCGGATGCTGTGTCATATTTGGAAATACAGTCGATTACATTAAATTATAAGGAAATTATTTTTCGGTTTATCGGGACAGGTGATTATTTGGACCCAAATCCCATAGAACTGAAACCGAATGCGTGATTGGCGACTTGAATCACTTTGTTTTGACAATCACGCATTGTTTTAAAATAAAAATAAAGGCATCCGTAGTAATTTACTTAGGTTATCTGGGAAATGATTCTGTTTAATTGGGATTGTAAATTTAAAATTTAAATTCGTCTTCGTAATTTAACATAATTTTATTATTAAGTAAATATTTATAAGTTTTTAAGAGACATATTGAAATGTTTGTTTTAAATATTTTTTTGGACGCATACTTGATATTTGTAATATTACAAAAAAAAGACCTTTAGGAGATTTTGGGCAAATGCGGCAACTGCATATAAAACCATTTATTCCAAAATTTCCGTATTTTTTCGGCATTGTTTAATGTTTAACATTTACTGTAAAATGAACACCATTTAAGAATTTATTTATGTATTACACTGTTTTAATCTTTTGCTTTTTCGTCGGCCAATACTTTCCGCTTTGATCTGCAGTTTTTTTTTTTTTTTTTTAATATTATTTTGTCGGTAGGATACTTGGTTTTATATTAGATGAATAAATTCTTACTAATGTCATATTGTAATTGTTCTCTTTTATTTATGACGCTGCTTAACATTCGGAGTTATAAAAACAGTTGTTTTGGATAATAAAATGATGGCCTAAATATGGGGTCTTTTTTAATTTTACGATTGTAAAAGGCGAATTCTTACATTTTGATTATTCTTGCTTTATTATTGACTGACATCTTCGTACGACTTTTTCCTATTATCAAGGATTAAAAAAAACAAAAATGGACGACAATTGAGATAAAGACAGAAAGCTTAATGAGCTAAATGTCCTACCCAAAAATATATCAGAATTATTAATAAATAAATAGAGATTAACAAATAAATAAAAAAACGTGATACTTTTATATGTATTTTTCTTTAGAGGGTATTTTCCGAATACGGCGTGATTTGATTGCATTAAAGAAAATATGATAAACGGAGATGGAAACGGACGTTTTTTTTTCTTTATCCATAATATATTAATATGAAAACTTGCCGTTTCACGTAGCTCGGCAACAAGTGCTTCCGAATCGCAATATATACCCCCCTGATTTAAAAATAATACGGATTAAAGTTCACCGTGTATTGCCAATATTGGAAAAGTTTTCAAATACTCCCTTCCTCCCCGCAACTTATTCGCATCGCAAATTATCGGGTCGCCGTTCGCCTCGGGTGTGGAATTTTTCACGTATTTTCGGCTCGTCTATTTTTTATTTCGTAGGTCACAATCGAGTCTTATTAGGGAAGATAGGGCCGCAGCATCTTTACATAATGAACCCCCTGGCGCCTGCGGGTCGTGGCGCTCCCACCGGGGGAGACGGAGGGCGGCTGGACGACGCCTCTGGTAATGCCCGCCGTGACACTAACAAATGTTGAGATCAACCCACGAACCCTTTCTTATTATTATTTAGAAGAGACACGTCTCTTTGGGCTTCTGCAGTCGGCCAGAACCAACCAACTATTTAATTTATACATCGGATCAATTCTATGAATAACATTTTATACAATTATCTGGATTTAGATGAAGGCTGAACGTTCGGGATTGGTGATTCATCGTTGCTCGGTGTTTAATTTTTTATTGAATGTCCCATCGAGTTGACAAGTGGTTCGCGATTGTTCCCGGTTGGTCGGTTAACAAGTGTGTCGCCATCGTGTCGACACGTTGCCTCGTTAACGGCGACACTTGTCGCCGCTCGAGCTGTAACCGGAGCCGTCCTCCTTCCACGGAACAGCTCCCCAACGTCCACTCATTCACTCTTGTCGCGCTTATGACCCGCGAATTAATTCCTTGCAAACAGTATGGGGTTTCATTACAACCTTGCACCATATTTAATGCAAATTAAAAGGGGAATTAGTCGGCAGTGCTGGAGCATAATGGTCGAAGCGTATCGTAAACACCGCACAGCTTGCAATAATCGGCAAAAATAGGTTTTTCCGGAGGGAGCATTGGATTTTGTGTGTATTGTCTGGGAATCTTGTGCAATATCTTGTACTGTGCATTTCAATATTCGTGCTATTGAACATCTATCGAGGATTCCACTACAAGATACCAAAAACATGCATTTTATTAACAGCTTTAAATTTTGCACCAACACAACACAACGATTCTATTTCGATTTTATCACAAAAATAATTTTCACTTGTACTGGTATTAATCATTTGTAGTGAATTCTAGCGGATGGATTCGAGAGGACGCGGTTTAACCAAGTTTAACTAAGTTGCGCATGGTGCGCCAGGCGCAACTTAGTTAAACCGTAATAAATCACTGTTTTTTTTATATCAGTTGATAATATCTTGTGCAATATCTCCGTGCATTTTGTCTAAATAAATTGTTTAAATAAATAATATCACATAATGCAGATGTCAGTGTTATTATTTATGCGTATGTTAGTTTGCATTTGAAACGATAGGTGGCGCCACTATCGATTGAATCACACTCGCGAAATTCGGCCCGTGCGCTATAAGTAGGCGCATCTTGGAGTTTGTAGTTATCGCTTCTCGGCCTGTTGGCTAAGATCAAAGTGTAGTATCTGTTCTTATCAGCTTAATATCTGATAGTTCCCGCATTGCGGGACCAGTATATTAAACTGATTTTTGGAAAATGGCGGGATGTTCGGGGCTTGCTCCACTCCTGCCACGGGTTGGCCCGGCATTGCAGTGCCGCCGGGATCGGCCCATTTTCAACTTCACAATTTTAGGGAATCCTGATATTCTGATATCATCAAAGGATTCTGACTTGATTTAGGTTTAGAACAACACGGTTATACCCGTTGCAACTAGTTCCATGGAGTATTATTTTTTGTTAACATTTAACATATAAAAATGTGATACTTTCTGGTGATAGCTTCTCTGTTATTATTGTTACAAAGGTTCCCCAACTGTTCATTAAAATTTATTTATTTTTATATTTTCATAGAACATTTGATAAATTTACCGGAAAACGTTATGAATATATTAACGATAAGGATCATTGTGATAATAAATCTTAACTTTTAACTCTTAAAATGATCCTGGTTCACCATTTCGTTTTATGACATGTATCGTCGATTTAATGCGTTTACTTTTGTATATTTTGTACCGATCTAAGAAATATATAGATTTAAAGAATACTCTATTATCTGAAATAATTTAATAAAGCGGTTTTTTTTTCTATATGGTGGATTTTTTTATGCCAAAATTTAAGTTCTGAAGTTTAGTTTTCCCTTTTTAGTTGAGTTAATAAATCACGATCTGATGAGGATTTGAACGATTTGTGACATTTATTTTCATTACAATTTGCACGGATACAATAATATTATACATAATAATAAAACAGTAATCTCAGACTCCGTTCCGAGTGTTTTTAAGCGATATTCCACAGGGGACATATTTAGTTAATAATATGAAATGCAATATATAGTATATTACGGGAAAACCAAATAATATTTTTATTATTTTAAATCGGTTTGTCGCCCTAATATATTTCGTTTATTAACGTCGGTATATATTGGGTTATCAGCGATAGTTTTCTTCCTCCATATAGTCCAACTATGTCTTTCGGGTTCAAAGGGTTATTTTTTTTACATAACTATGAAGTGCACATGCTTCTTTCTTCATCTCTAAAAATCAAGAGGCGCCTTCCATATGGCCATATTGTGCGGCGCACAGAGGCTCCGGATAATTAGGGGCTCCAAGGGGGAAAATTTTTAAAATAATAATGTATTAAAATGAATTACATTTCTTAAAATCGTCATTTAATAATTAAACTTATGCCCTTGGATCGTCTTTTTAAACACACTAGACGTACAGGGCTGCAAATTGAAGTTCTGCATACCAGCGCCGGACACTGTCGGCGCGCTACTCCTGGAAATTATGTTTTGTCCGCAGTTTTAGACATCTTAGAGGGAAATATAAAATTAATTGCATACTTATTAATAATTAGTTAATCTATTTCGAATTTAAACAATGACAAGATACGTGCTTAGATAAGCTTGGCCTTTCACAAACGATAATTAAATCTAAAAAAAATATAATTGATTTTCCATTGTAAATTGGATCTTCTTTGGCAGATTACTAGTTCAAGTGTTTTTCAACCGAGTTTTTCTTTAAGTGTGTATTCCATAGATCCCAAAGACTAATTATCGGTTGAAGCGAGGTGAACCTCACAGCTCTATTGTGGACCATGCAGATGCGAATTTCTACGATAATTCCTCCACGATTTAACAACGATCTGATCCAACCAGGGAATTCAACACGTGATTGAATTTGTAAGGTTGTCCTGATCAGTTGCATTTTTTTTTTAAATTTTTATCGTCTATTAAAACTTCTGAAACCAAAAGTGGTATTTGCGTACTGTTAGCACTTGTTTATATATGCACTTGTTTATAATGTTTAATGTGTCAGATACGCACATTATACCCTAAAAATATATTTTTTTGCATAAGAATAATTTTAGTCGAATCTATGAGTTACTCTCAATATATTTTTTTACAGATATATTAAAAGAGAAATTCATTGGGAAAATGAATAATATGCATCTATAGGGTTTGATCTGATATCAGATCAAAAAAAGACTACCCTCAGTTATTTTATCGTCATTTTAATGAAAACTTTATAAAATATTTTCAAGTAATTATTCGCACACTAGTCTAGAATTATATGCGCGATCGCATGTTTGTTTTGTGTCATAAAATTTAATTTGCAAACGAGTTTTCGCCGATTTTCCCATCGGGTGTATGACGGGTGCCGCTTTTAATTTATGTCGCTCAATGATTTTTCAATTTGTATGCTGATTTATTCACGGGCGTGTACGCAAATTAAGTTTGCGATTTTTAATGGGAATTTTGTAATTTCACAACTATCGATTATGACGCGCGGTTGATGTTATAATAAAGCGACGCGTTGTGTTTTTTTTCCATATTAATTGTTGAATTATCCAGAGTGGACATATTGCAATGCGATTAAATCTCATCCATAAATCGCTTTGAACTTTATGGCGCACGAATAGTATATTATCATAATTGCTCGATTTTATGGTCCGGCTGTATAAATCTTTGATAGTTCTCCATATGTTCGTGGATTTCATCGGGGACGGTGTCACGATCCGCCGTTGACCGCGGGTAGTATTTCATTCGCTGGTCCTGTATTGATATATGGCTGGTGTGTGTGGAGGGCGGAGGTGGGGATGGCGACACATCATCGGATGGTGTCGGGTTGCCATGATGATGATGTGCTGAAACGAGATCCCGGCGCTCCCGCTCCCCCGTAATAAATGTGTGTATCATTACCGGCGACGCTGAGCGCGTCATATGTTACCCGACACCGCTGCGCAGGGCTCGACCGAGACTCGCTGCCAACAAACGAGATGGCGATAATCACAATCTCAGACTCTGCAAAAATAATATATACTATACAGTCAAGTCTCTTTTTATGCGATGGATGCATTATATAGAAAACTGCAGTCACCGCAAAGCAGTAAAGTAATTTCGTTTTTTTTATGAAAATGAAAGACGATTTTCTTATAGTTGTTAAATATTTTATTGAATTATATAAACGTTCATTTTGGTCCAATACCTTTTTCCATCTTTCTGGCATGATTCCACGCTCATAAAATTTTTGTTCTTTGGCAAAAAACTGATCTAGGTGATTTTTGACCTCCTTATTTGAAGTAAAGGTTTTACCGTCTAAAAAAATTGATCTGGAAAATATGGTGGGTGTGGCAGTATATCCCATCCAAGCTGTATAAGCTTTTGGCGAGTTAACAAACTTGTATGAGGTCTCGCATTATCTT
>JAGXCT010033247.1:33143-50922 GCA_022495035.1 Philopotamus ludificatus | reverse complement strand
ATCTCGAAAAAGAGTCGAACATATGGAATTGTAAGTGATAGCGATGATGAATGAAAGATCTATTATATGTTGTTAATATTTTTTTTTAATAAATACGAAAACGTTTATTATTTCGATTATTTATTTAAAAAATAAATGAAATTATCTAACATAGATTTGAACGCAAACCCTAATTTTGTATGAACTCCTAACCTCGTATAACAAGGATTTGTATTACACGGTGTTTTTGTGGAACCATATGACAGTGTTTAACGAGACCTAGGTGTAATTGGTAAAGTGTTCGACCAAAACTTTGAATTCAGGGAATTCTTTCTACTCTAGCCACTGCGTATGAGAAAAAGACCCATTACCTCTACATGTTTTATAAAATTACTTATGTAGGTAGTTTGTCGCATTGGAATGAATTATTTTAATGCAATATGCCATTCGTTTAATATATAATAAAACTAATAATATAAATTTCAATCAAATTGAAATAATATTAAAATTAACCAGTGTCGTGGTTTGACACTGAGGGAAATGTTAGTGTAATAGACATATATCTCTCGCATCTTTAGAATCTTTAGAATGGCGCTCTGGAATCATTATGTTATGCTATATATCCATTATAGTCATATAAATAAATTATTTTAATCTTCATAAATATGGAGGTGACATACAACCTCCATATTTATGAAGTCCTTTATAAAAATATTCCACCTTAATCTACGGAATCATACTTTATAGAGTCCGAAGAAATTAACATTTTTCCGATAGCTATGAAAAAGGAAAATTTACTTGAATTAATTACAAATCGATAAAATTTTTTGTATTTAAAGATCACAGTAAAATATAGTCGAAAAATATGTAATGACCTTTCTAAAATTCAGATTTAAGCAACTAACCTACCTTAAATCTGGATCGAGCAAAGATTGTTAATCTTTCTTAAAAAGCATCTAGAAAATCGATGACGATGTGGCTTAACTGATACACTTAAATATCTATAAAACCCTGAACAATTCAAAGACAATAAAAATAACATAATGTTATTGATAACAACTCTAGAATACTATTAAAAGATTAATTTTTTATTGACTCGTATAGCGATTAAATATCATTTTTTATTCTTTTTTTATAAACTAATAATCCACTTTTCCTAATATTTGGGGAACGTGATCATGTGTATGAGTTCCCCTTATGAAGGACCATGGACATGATTATCATGGAAGTACATAGAAGAGTGGGTTCCGTTGCCTTCATCAAAAAAACATCATTCAAACATGTTTTATTTATCAACTGACATATTTAATGTTATGTTAATATTCTTAGAAAAATTGTTATCTCTAAGTTTTTATGTGCAATTATAATCATTAAGATTAGGTTGTATGTTGTATATTAAAGAAAATTATTTATTTAACAGGGTTCGATAATTGGAGAGCATCGAAAAAGCTTGGAGACCTCTGATCTAAAAGATGAGACCATATGCAGATTTAATCGGAAAAGAGACAAACACTACGTTTTTATGCCATTTACACCGAAAAGTAAGTGCTATATTTAAACCAACGACGCAAACACCAATGACTTTTAAAAGGGCAGGTAGAAAAAGCTACCCCTCGAAAAAAAAATATAATTTGTATGTAACGTTAAAGTTAAAACCATATCATTCAGAAGCCCAATAAAAATATCATAATTATGGTCACGTTTTCCAAACAATATTAAACAATCGATCTATTAAAAAATATTAGTATTACTAAACATGACGTTTATTTAATCATTTTCAGTTGATTTAACTCTTGAATAGTTGTTATTTTGTTTTCATACTCTATAACTTCATCGAACATTCTTTAAATAAATAAAGTGGGCCGAGAAAATTCATTTTGTTCACGAAAATAGTTGAAACGATTTCCTAAAAATTTCATAGATAACTTTTACACTGGAAAAATATATTTCCGATTATTTCCGATAGTTGAAGTTATGCTCGACTTAATATCGACATTAAAATTGTTAATTAAATAATGGAGTTATAAATAATACCGCAAAAATTAAATAATATAATAGAGGTTTAGATAAGAATAACAACTTTAAATAAATTAAATACAGTCTATTCATTTTTATATTAAATGCAAAACTTTATTAATCAAAGATACTCATAAATGTTAAGATGTTATTAGTTTAATGTTTGAGTGATATTTGCTGTTATTAATATTTTTTTAGATACGCAAAAGTATTTTTTGTAACGACATGATATCATATAGTGGACTGCAGAAGCGATTATCAGATGACAAACTTTAAACTCGGCTTTAACTCTCAACTCCACTTACGAGAAGCCAGCTGAATTTCAGCATAGTTCAAAACGAGATTTGTGTAATCCAATAAATATATAAAGTTACACGATTATAAATACGAAATAAAACCTCAATACCCAAATTATTATAATCCCCGCTACATAATCGAGCTGAAAATAATCCCAGTTTTATGGACCCGAATCAAATTGATGGAATACTGCTTGTAAATGATAAAGTAAAGTTTGCACAATTAAATGTCGGCTTAATCTTGCCCTGATGAAAGCAATCCTCTGATTAAATGCTTTAATCTTTGTGCCTGGGAGCAATCTTTATTTCGGCGATGAAGAAGATGAAGAAAAAACACCATCCCGCGGGACAGGAGATTTATTAAATGGACTTTTTGTCTGCGTGCGGGGGATTACTCGACAAATATTGTATTGTATAAGAAAAAACACTCGATATCAATAATAACTTTTTCAGATTTTTATCCATGCTTTCACACCTATTCGTACAAATATTAGTAGCTTACTTTTTAAGTCTGAGTAATTACCAAGATTTGAAAAAATTCAAATGAAATATCATATATTAATTTGAAAAAAAACGTATCTGTTAACACATTGCCTACGGGGCGGGGCGCATTGCGGTCAAACTTGCGCTGGGGCGGGGCGCATTCGCCCGAAATATGGTGAAACGTCGTCTTTTACAAAAAAAATCATTACTCTTTTATTAATCAAAATATTGAGCCGAAAATTATCTCATCTAGCATCTATTCCTCTCATCTAACATATATTCCTCACGCTGACCCGACGTTAGCGCGCAGGACTTTAGCGCGCCGATCTTAGCGCGTGGACTTAAGCGCGCCGACGATAGCGCCAAATTACTATTTTTATATAAACATATATTAAATTATTATATTCGTAAAATGTGTTATATTTTCTTATATACATAAAAAAACAAGAAAAACTAATATCAAAATAAAACATACATTAGTATAAAAAGTTTAAAAAATAAATATAAATAAAAAAACAAATTCAAATTTCAATATTACTAGCTATTCTTCTTAAAATATCCAATTTATTGTTTATTAATTTTGGCATATTTTGGTTTTGAGGAATTTAAAAATGCATACCTGATTTGAACAAAAAATCCAGACGTTTAGTCTCTGTAAGGTTGACACTACAAAAGCTGTAATTCTAATGCTTGTTATTCTGGTTATTTTTTTTTTAAATTAGCCCTCAACAATACAAAATAATATTATTTTGCGCGCTATTGTCGTCGCGCTAAGGTCCCACGCGCTAAAATCGGGTTTGTACTGCGCGCTAATTCTGGAGCGTTAACATCGGCGAAAAACACGACTCCGACTCCGATGTTTACCAACAACACGTCTCCACGACTCCGACTCCACGACTCCGACTTCACAACTCCGAATCTGACTCAAAAAAGTTAAATTTTATCAGGGTGTTTTCCTACCTCTGCATATAACCAATTCTTTCATGTTATAGTCATAAAAATAAAACAAGATCAAACTTTAATTATTTGCGTTTATTCTTAAAAATAGCATTGATTCTATTAAATTAATATTCTGCCTGCAATTCACGCCTGCAAGTTTATTATTCGTGCACAATACACATTTATTATAATAATTATTATAAAAAAAAATGTATTTTAAATTTTAACAAAAAGGAGTCGGAGTCGCTCGTTTTTCACGACTCCGACTCCGACTCCGACTCCGGCCCAAACACCGCGACTCCAAAACACAACTCCGACTCCGACTCCGACTCCGAATCCGACTCCACAGCCCTGCTCACTAGTGTCAAACCACGACACTGGTTTATTTTTTTTTAATATTATTTCAGTTAGATTGAAGTTTATATTATTTATTCAACGAAGGATAGATGGCATTAAATTAATTCCAACACGCCAAACTACCTACATAAATATTTTTATAAAACATGCGGAGGTAGTGGATCTCTTAGGCTTAGATGCCCCCTGGCCAGTGTCATAAAGAACCCCTGAAATCATAGTTTTCGTCGAACACTTAGAATGGAATTAACATGCATGTTTCCCAGAAGTTGGGAAAACGTATAATTAACGAGAGAAAGCCTCGATGACCTAAATATTCGAGATATTCAAGAAATATTAAAGCAACGTGCCTCTAAAAGCATCAGCATGGAAACATCATGCTTTACCTTAAAAAATAATAAATGAGGGTTAGGGATTGGTCGATAAAATATGTAATTTTATTATAGAAAATCGCATAGTAAGCAGTTTTTAAATGTAATCTTCCCATTACACGCTATTTTCATAGAACTACATAACCGTGTTATACGAGGGTTTTTTTTTGTTCTTTACAATTTTATATAAAACATACTTATAATATGCTAAAGACTGCTCAGACCGTTAGCCAATAAATTGTGCAAATGACTGAATTCCATCGCGACTCGCTCTAATTCCCACGGGTCAGTTAGCACCCGTCGGTGCAGGTGTAGTCAACCGATTTGGACGTGCGGTCGCTGCATGTAATCTGAGTGGACACAGTCACCGTGACAATGAACATTGACCAGTCAATAACGGCCCCTGATAACAGTCCCAATTCAATAATCCACACAGCAAGGGCTGCCACCGCACGATACTGCACTCGGCAACAATGTCCAGGGACGTGACATCCCTGGATATTGAGTTACGTGTGTGTCGTGTTAATCAAGTTATGCAATATGCATTGGTAAACTCGGATTGTGACTGTTATTAGATCATCGTATGGATGCATAGCTGGTAATATATTTTAATTAAATAAATAATAACTATATTATAATAAAACTCGTTATTGATCAGATGCATCTGTCTTCGAGATAACTGAGTTTTTCGGTACATATCGATCGTTTGATAGGGCGCAGAACAAATGGCAGACATGGATAAATGACTGATATTCAAAAGGCCGACCTGGCCAAGGATGAATGGGGCCTGAATAGCCGTCGTTGTAACATGTGGCTGAAAAAAATTCCTGAAACGGACAGTCGTTTTTCAATTTCTATTTCGTGCAGAATGAACTGATTGATCGGTCAAGCACTTTGAGGAGATCCAGGGCATTCAACGCCATCAATATTCTTAAGAAACTATGAGTCAATGTACTTAGTTTAATAATAAAGGCATTGGTACACTAATACTTGGCGTATCTTGACATTAGTGGCCATATTGAAAGCTCACTTTATTTTGTAGCTATCGTAAATGTTTCACGTGTTGTGAAAATGGAGAATTTAACGTAAATAATAACGTTTTAATAATGTAAGAGCCCTCATATTCGGCATACATGGCCCCCTGCAACTATGTAATATTCCCAAATATTAAATTAAATAAGGAATAATGACATTGTAACAACATTGAGAAGATAAAGCCAGAACCAACGAATGAAATCTCTGCAGAATATTATTTTAAAGAATTATTTATTTGGAAAGGTTTTTTAATTTCCATAATAATGTTAAAATAAATTCTTTAAACATGACCACGATAATTTAAATAATTCATTTGAATATATTCTTATATTTAATTACTTAAATATATTAAAATCCGTGTTTCTTTAACTAATAAATAAATATTAAATAATATTTTATAAACACTGAAAGAAGGATTTACGTATTATTAATTTGCTTATGTTCAATATATTTTAAAATATTTATTGTAATAATAATTTATATATTTCAAAGGTTTATGATTAAAGCTCAACGCATAAAAAATAATAAATACAAATCCGTATTAAACGAGGATTGAAATTCATACAACATTATCAAAGTTTGTGATATGTATTTTTTCTAAATCGGTTGTGAATTTTGTAATTCTCTCTTGAACTACGAACTTCTTTCCATTATAAAATCATTTTCTAATAAAATATTCTAATGTATCAGCTAATTCCAACCATTATTTATTCTTTTAATGTGAAATATATATTTATAATTATTTTCTATATATGTTCATCGAACACTTCGACTAGTTCTTTTTAGTTAAAAACTCCGTTCTCCAATATTCATTAAATACTTCTCGACCAATACTACGGCAAATTTCAATTAATTATTTGCATTTCATTTTTTCTTCTTTTAATGACGACATAATTCCGAATAAAAAATAATAACACGCTTTTAATGTTGTAATAATTCTTTGGTCCAAGGGCTGGATTATAGACATATTAATAATTAATAATTCAACACATTCAATATAACGATATTGTTATTTTATCCCGATGGGATGTCCTGGCGCATTTTTCAGTATCAATTACATTTTAAAATCAATTAAACATTTGTAAAACCAATATTTAAAAATAATACTTGCAGTTAAAGCGTTTTTATTTCTTTTCTCATATCCTTTCAGTGTTCGGAGGTATAAGACCGATTAATAGATAAAGAAAATAAAACAATATAGTAAAGATATTCTTTCATTCGGCTTATTAAATCCCTTCGCATCTTTTTCCAGCCCAATCCCGTTTCGTCGGTATTGAGTATCTTGTCTGGTGGGTATCCCTTATTTTTTATAATTTCGACGATGTTAATCGACGCCTTTTCTCCTCGTTTTTTATATTATATAGTGAGAATCACTTGTTAAAATTTTTTTTTTTTCTTTTAAGCCATGTTCTTAAAAGTAGCGGTTAACTTTAAGACCATAATTTGTTTGTAATTATCTGCAAGCTAAGACGAGTACTTCAATTATAAAATCTTAAATGTTGCATGGTTGCCTTGTTATAGGGCAGTTTTCTATAGCATGTCTCCCAATCTCAGCGCTATAGAAGGATTGGCTCAGTTTTTTTTAGAACGTCTCCTTATATTTTATAAATATTTATTTATTTCATTGACGGATGAATGGACGAATGGATGGTATAACAGAAAGATTCCAAAGCGTTCACCATATTAAAGATTGATAAAGATTCTAAAGACGCAATGAGAATAGCTCCCAAAATTCCCAGAACTCCCAGAGTTCATAGTATTCGACACCTACCCGACTACCAACTTAGCTCAGTCGCGGTTAACTTACGTTATCGAAATATTATGTTACCTACAAGCCATAACATTGGTAATAATAAGTTTTATGCCATTTTTCACTGACTTAAAGCTATAAAAAATAATAAAAAATATCTAAAATGTGTAGGTTAAATACGTCGAACAATAATAGAAAATATGGAAAAAGCTTTCAGGACAGTAATATTGATAAACATCTTCAAAGTATCAATCATTTGTTATCTAAAAAATAGTATCATTCCAAAAATCTATGGTCAAATTGGATGAACATAGAATATGTCAAAATATTTTATCAAGAGACAATTATAAAAAATAAGGGTTTCACATTAGAGCTTATGAAATATGATTTTTAAAATATACATATTTATAAAAAATATATATGTTTTGGAACGAATACATGATTTTCTATAAAGTTTGATCCTCGCATAACACAAAATTATCATTACATAAAGTTAATTTCATCTGTTTGATGTAGTCGTGGAAAATAGTTTAGTTTAGTTTAAAGCTTTAGTATATATATAGAGCAGTGGTCGCTAAACTCAATAAGGAAGTGAGCTACTTTTAGAAATTGAAATTGTCTGCTTAGAGTTGAGTTACTTAGACATATTCGTATTCCGCCCTCCTATTTTTTCTTTAAAAGTTTTAATATTTTTTTATATAAAATATTAGTTAAAAAAATATAACTAATTATTGTAACCTAATTATGAAAGCTTTATTAATAAACAAAAAATATTTAAGACCCTAAGGATTTTCGATTTGTTCAATTCTTTAAATTCTTTTTACATCCATTTATTTCTATAACAAATTATTTTGACAAAATTAAAATATTTAGTTTTTACAAAACCTTAAAGTCATGCCCCCAAAAAATTGACATTAGATTTATACAATATAGATTTTTTTCTTATAAAACTAATTAACTTGAATATAATATTGATTCATAGTTTTATCAAAATGGTCTCAATTTAGACGCTGTGAATATTTTTCTTAATTTTTTGCAATTGTTTATTACTCTTAAACATATTTAAAAGTTTAATTAATTTATAAAAATCTTTGAAACTATCTATGTTTATTAAGATTTATTAATTAATTTTGTATCCTTTCCTAGCCTTTATTGTCACTCGTATCCAGTAAGTGAAACCGTACTAGTAACTGGGGGATGGTACCGTACCACAGTCTGCAGCAGGACATATTGATTAGTAAAAAAATCCAAAATATCGACTTCATTATGAGGTATTTCATGAATAACTATTTTTATTCTAAGAATGATTAATTTTTTATCATTTTAAGTCAAGAATATATTGACTTAAAATGCTTGGGGTCTATTTTACATAGTAAATAGACCCCATCGGTTGACGCCGTTGGTTTCGAGCCATCGGCAACTTGTTAGGCATTTCATTGAAATTTGATTTTGGAGTTTAAAATAATAAAAGAAGGTAAATTAATTAATATGATAAAATATCTTATGCGAGCTATTGAAATGCCGCTCGCGAGCTACTTAGAGCAATACCACTCGAAACACTTCCATTATCCAATTCTCCAAAGCTCGTTTTCAACTCCCTGATAGTTATGCATAATCTATGAATCCGAACATCCAAAGCAACAGCCTCGAACAATATACACGAACTACGCCGAAGTAGTCTAAAAATTAGGAGCCGATCTCATCCTTCCTAGTCCTCGCCATTGATTTGATTCGCTCCCCGAATTACAAAACACTAATTGAATCCGACCTTGATTTAAGCGTGGGATCAGATCCAATTCCCGTCCTCTCCCCATTTTCGCAACTCGCCAATGTTTACTGTATTAATTGAATTGCTTTCATCCGATCCTGTTACAAGAGATTTAATCGTGGTGCGACACTTCACAGAAATAATATCCCAATCGGCGTGTTGTCAAATTCGAAAGTGATTAATAACCGTCGATCCGCGATCCCGAAACTTTGTACGCGGAGACAAAGAGTGACACGCCTACCCCATCAGGTAGTCGACGATAAATTATAGATTTCAACCGATATTTTATTTTATCTTAGCTGCCAATCACGCAGATACACGCCGCCAACAATTACTCACGCCCCACATATTAGGTAAAACGGAAAGAAATGGCATTTTTTTTACTGCAACAAAAAAAATATTTCTGAAAAACCCGCATAATATTACTCTGTTATATTATTTCCGTCATTGTCTATGATCTTTCTCCATAACATAGGAAAATTTTGAATTCCATTTTCGTAAAACTCTGGCGGTTTACTGTTAAAATATGAACCCAGGTGATTTTTCACCTGTTCAACATTTGCAATTTTTTTTTTTTTATCCGCAGGTGATATTCCCATTGATTTAAATAAATGATAGTCAGAAGGTGCTATATCAGGTGAATACGGTGGATGTAGTTCATATCTAGTTCTCTGATTTTGTCCTGAGTAATTTTTTGCTGCACTTGAAGGTCTTGCATTGTCATGCTGTAAAAAAATTCTCCTGTTATTTATTAACCAGAACAGATCGTTTTCTAGTATCGCTTTTGTCTTTCTGGTGGGCATTATGAAATACCATAGCCTATCTAATCAGAGTTTGAAGAATTCATAATGAATTATATCCGAAATATCCCACCAAACACATAACAAAACTTTTTTCAGAGATAATGTTGGCCGAAGAGTAGGCACAGATACCTGTTTTAGAGATAACCATTGTTTTTTTCTTCGGGCATTACTGTAAAGGACCCATTTTTCATCCCCAGTAATAATCTTCTGAGAAATGGATCTGTTTCGTGTCTGAACAATAAAGATGCACAGATTGTTACGCATTGCTCCAAGGTCGTTGGGAAGAGATCGTGCGGTACCCAAATCCTTTGCCTGTTTTTTTCCCCCAAGCTTTTCAAATAATCTCGCACAGTTGTTATTGTACAACCAAGGTCATGTGACAATTGCTTCACTGTTTTACACAGATCAGCTTCCACCAATGAATTTATGGCGTCATCGTCGATTTTGAAGGGTCTTCCTGTTTTTGGTTTGTTCTTTAAATCCCTATCAGCACTTTTGAACTTTTAAAACCATCTAAAGCACTTTCTCAGTTTCAAGACGTCTCCATACATATCGAAGATGGTCTGTGTAGCTTATTTCGGCTTTAATCCATTATCAAATAAAAACAGCATAAAATACCGCAAATATGTCACGTTAATCTCAGGCTTCTGCATTTTTCTACTACGTCAAAAATAATTTAAAAAAATGTAAAAATGGTAAGAGTAAAAACGGAGCTTCGAAATGATACCAAATACAACGTGATAACTCAACGGCAACCGGTGACAAACTGGCTTTAAAGTAATGCTCCAAAAAAAATGACATTTCTTTCCGTTTTACCTATTATATAAAAGCGTAATTGACAAAATCGCAATATACCCGGACACATTTAATGATGTATCGATGATATGAAACGTGTAAAAATTCATTGTCGTCAAATTGATATCGACGTATAATGTATTCATAGATGAAAACGCCATTTTCCGAAACATTTTCCGCGATGTGACACAATTTTGATAGATGACGCAATCGATCATCCCCCTATATTAATTTGTACATACATACCCACTGTCCTTTTCACCAGCTATGTATATATTAATATTATGAAGAAAAAAAACTATTTGTTTTCGATCGCGTGAAAATATTAGGCATTATATTAGAAAGTTTATCGATTTTATCTAAACGGGATTAGGCGGTGTGTTATGTTCGGTCAGATATGAAAACGGGGGAGTATCGAAACCGCTTGCCCCGGGAATAATATAAAAAAGGGTCTGTTTGTACTTTATATCTGATGTGATGAGTGAGGGTAGAAAAGGGTTAGGGCCAAATATATATTTTTTACACAGTTATTAAAAAATAGTTAGGATTGTTGCAATTTTAATAAGAGATTTGCGGTAAATCTTAAACAATTGTTATTATTTACATTTAAAATAGTAATAAATATAAGAATTAAATTTTATTTTTCGGAAAAATAATGTTTTTAAATGTCAATAAATCAATATATACCGTTATTTATTTTCGGTTCAGCTCTACTCTTTCACTACGACAATAAAAATGATTAATAACTGATAAAGACATTAAAAATTTATCAATAAAAGCTGAATAAAAAATAATAAAACCCTGGTGAAAAACCTATCTTATAAATATTTTTATTAGATTAATCACGCTTTATATACTTTGTATAAATGTTTCCAGAAAAATCACCTGAATTTTTAATACAAATTAAAGCTAAATATTTCTAAAGAGACATTCAGTATAAAAAATTCTTTCCCTACTTTAACAGGTATTTATTTTTTTCTCTCTCAATAATATTTGATTATGTTATTATAATAATACTGAATAATCAAAAATAGGTTTTTGATCAATCCCCAATAGTCCCCAATAGATCTCTTCGGCACGGCTAGGTTAAAACTTTAGGGCAAGTATGTATAATATATCTTTTAATGTTAAATATTGCCATTTTATTGTTCTTATCAGGGCTGTGGAGTCGTTAAAAAAAACACGACTCCGACTCCGATGCTTACCAACAACACGACTCCGACTCCGACTCCACAGCCCTGGTTCTTTTATATAATATTTTATAACTCCATAGTTTGCAATGTCAATCCTGCATTGTTTTCTTTATGATGAATAAATAATAAATAAAGAGATATATAAAAAAAACCTTATTGGTTTTGTTATTTACATTAAATCTATTTACTTGACACCTATACATATTTTTACGCCTAAAAAACATTAACATCTGAATTCTAAATCTTAATTCTAAAGACGAGTGTTTAATAGTTCAATCATCTGAGACATCTATCTGATACTTACCAGGGAGCAAAAGGGGAAGTATAGCAGCCCTTTTGGTACATTTTCCCCTTTCACCGATGTTTAAAATATAATTCATACCCAAGACAATCTAACTTTATTAAAAGCTTTTATATAGCTTTATGAAAGCTATAAAAATTCATCTTGGCCATCATCAGGATATCTTCAATAGATAATATAACTTACTCAACAACTCTGGAAGATCTTGTTCTTTGCCATTAGCGACTCGAGTTGATGATAATGTTTTAAGCATTGCAACATTGTTTATCCTTACATTTCTCTATTAATTTTCGACCTTGTATTTGAAAGCTAGGGCGTCTGTAGATTTTATGATATTTGTATAAACTTGCATCTGAAAATGTAGTTTATTCAACTGCATAAAAATGTCTACTTAATAAGCTATCCATTCTTTATTTATTAACAAGGTAGATAAATCCAACTTCCCTTAAACTACAAAAAAATGTTGAGTTTATCTCCAAGCTCATATACTCACTCATTTATGTTTTCTCTTTAAAGCTCTCTAAGATTTGTATGAACAAATAGTAGATGATATGTCAATACATAACTGCGTGAGTTAAGAGATACCCTTTTACAAAACTCACAATTTGAAAGCTTGAAAATCCTTAAATTTTCTTCCTAACATAGCTGATTCTCCACCAGTACAGCATCCACAGACATTAGTAGACAAAAGATTTTCTGATTTAAAAAATATTGAATAATTTTTTAAAGCATCTGTAGCCTTAATAATTGTTTTAAGAGAGGGACAAAATAACAACTCTTCTTTAACTGGAATGAATATATTTTTATACAAATCTACATAAATCTGCAGCAAATTTGATTCCCTACACAACCTGATCCTTGATTTCAATTGCCATGTCATTGATCCTTCTTTGGATAGTGTTGTTTGATAGTGAATCTGCTGAAAGCTTTTCTTAAATACATTTCCCAGCACAATTTTCACCATTCGAAGAGCACAGTGTTTAATCAATGCTTTACTTATTTTAACATTCACCCCCATTAATTCCAAAAAAATATATTGTAATGCCACTTGTCTATTATTATATATTTTTATGATAACAGTAATTTTTTAATCGAATAAAAAAAATAGTTTCTTTATTTTTGACTATGCCCATTTCCGCCGAGTTTGATCCTGACCATTTTTTCGCGTTTGGCGAACACGTGCAATGAAATATGCGAATTTTTCCATACATTCTTACTTTTTTTGCTTATCTGCCAGCCGTAAATAGTTTCAGGGGCTTTTTGAATAGCCCCGAGGCATCGTCGGGTAAATAAGATGGTAGGCGAGTAAATATAAAACCGGCGAAGAAACGTGCATCGATAGGTGCCTTTGGAATTTTGCAATATATTTACGGGCCAACGATAGCTTCTTGTAAATTGTATGCAAACACATATACCGGCGCTAAATTATTAAAGTCTATGTGGATGTACATATAGAAAACTGTTCTGGAGAAATGGGATTAGTTGTGCAGCAATACGCCATTCAATATCTGAGTAGATGAGATTTTTACAGAGATTGCTCGGGATGAAAGCTGATATGATCATTACGTACTGCAGCTATAACTTTTAGCATCTATCTTATATTGAGGATGGATAAAACTTTACGCAAATTATTAATATTCGTTATTGGATATTTTTTCGTATCATAACACTGTGCAGAATTTAATTTTGAACATTCTCCCGTGGAGAGATGGAAGTCAAGATAGTTTCCGGAAGCTTTCGAACAGTGCTCGGGGCTAAAGTTCCAATGTAATCAAGTGGTGAGCTTTCACCCTGTCGTCGAAAATAGGGTAATGATAATGTTCACAGAGACTTTTTTTTTTATTAAATCTATTAAAGGAAATGGCACTCCAAAACACATGGCTTTGTGGTCGGGTCCCAGATGTGCTCATTTTAAAGTATCATATACGTGTTTCTTATACTAATTGAAGTGTGCTATCTTTAATGTAAAATGATTAGTAAAATAATATAACAATAATATTTAATATATATTTTTTTACACGAATTTGCTTAACAAACTATTAATTTTTAATACAACAAATAATAATCAAATATACAATAATACTTAATTTTCATTATTTTACATGTTCATTATAACCATAATTATTTTTTATATCTTCAAGATGTATTTTATCACAAAAAGGCGTGGTTTTTTCTAGTTTATTTAGATAATATATAATAGATAATATATAGTTTGAAGCATATCCTAGATATTTATATAAGAATTTCTTAGAGCAGAATGCGGCATGGCGGCTCGAAAACAACCGCATCGTCCGAAGGGGGTATCTCAAATACCCCATGTATTTTAAATCAAGATATTTATGAGTTCTTCATCATTTTTTTTTTTAAATTGATTATTCTATTCATAAATATAATAGCACGTGTCTATCTCACGTTTCACTCGTACTAGTACATCGTACCGGATGCGAGCGAAACAGTCAACAGTCATTAAAGAACAATGATTATTTATAATATTTATTCTTTAGCCGCTTTTAGATAAATATGAAAAATTTGTGACTTGTAGGATTTATGATAAAAGAGTGATTCTATTGAATCAAAAACTTGGGGTCTCCTATATACCCCATAGCCTTTAAGAGACCCCAAGCAAAACTTGGAGTCTCCTATAGGCTCGGTTATAATTCTTAGTCAATTTTGTATTTACTATTGACGAATATTTAGTTCATACACATTTTGAATCATAAATAGTCAATTAATAGAATATAAATAGAAAATTATGGCATTGGGCATGAATTGAATATACTGTATAATTTTTATAAATTTAATTAAAAATGATTTTATACTATTTTACTGCAATACCCTTTTTACGAATGTAAAAGAGTAGTAAGGCGTACCTACTACAAGTTTAATAATTTAAAAAAATATTATTCGTAAATTTTAGGTCCCTTTGGATTTTTTAAGCAAATTGGCATAAATTACCCTGAAATATTTATTATTATTATATTTATGGCTCCTAACTTTTATTTATTTAGCAATGTCATTTTTTTAAGCTTTAAATTCTTCATATATTTTATCGATTTTAAGAATAATCTACATACATTGATTTGCTGAATGAAAATGCTTAATGAAATTTAACTTAGTAATAGAAACTTCAATCGACAAAAAATCATAGATTGGAGTGAAAATATTTCCCATTTTCAAGACTTGATCCTTAAGTATTAGTATTATTGTAGTCTAAGAGAGCTGCCTACTTGTCAGAGCTACCAGCGTCGGGTATAGGACGAATGCGGGGCGGTAGCGGAGTGCGGGGGGGGAGTCACCCTGCGACTTGGTGCAGTCATACTGGCTCACATCTTTTTATTATATTATTGGTAATATTATTTAGTATTTTTCCCTCACCATATTTTTTTATTTTAAATAAAATATAGGTGAAATATAATGTCTTAGTTTATAATATTCCGCAGCACCCCCATTTGTTTTGATCGTATCGTTATTTTGAATAATAATTACATCTATCGATAAACTCTCATATCTTTAACCGATCCGTTACGTAGGCTCGAAATCAACGACTTTGGCCGATGGGGTAAATTTTTAATAAAAATACTTTTACCTGTACTGTGAGTCACGAATTTTCTTCAGTCCTAATTTTTATATTTTGCTCACGATAGACAATACATTAATACCACAGTAGTAGAGAGGCTTTAACATTAAAAATAAAACGAATACCCCTGAACGAAATACATCACTCTATAATACCAACCAGGTATTGCCTTTAAATAATAAATAAATAATGATGTTATGTTGACAAATCAAAAATGATATGATAGATATATAAGCAGATCTTTACTAAACCAATTTTTCATAAAGATCTTTATCACCCTGTGAGAGGATTTGGAATAAAAATCCAGTCCACGGCATAGACACGTACGTTACTACACACGCCGAGTACATACTTCAATTTTCGTATGTAGATTTTAAGTAGAATATTGACGTTGTGTCATTTCGTTATTTCCCTTGTGCATATTTGATTTTTACACTCTAGTGAACATAGTGACACGTGGCTGAACGTAGAGGTTTATTGCTTTTGGTTGTTATAAAATTTTTTCGCGCATTTTTTTCCCTCTCGCCAACCGTTGGGGTTGACGAAGGTCGTGTTGAATACGTTTATTTTATTTTTTTATTTTAAATGTCGCCCGAAGTAAATTAAATATTGGTTATAAATGTTTATTTTGCGACGGGAAATTCCTATCGGATCGGTTATTGGAATTTCGGTATTTACATTTGCCACACGTCGGCGGTGCGAAAATGCTTAAAATATTATTTTTTTTAATTAAATTTTAGACGTCGACTGTTCAAAAAGTATCGATACTCAGCGAAACCTCGATCCATCGGGGTTTAAGGGGTTAAGAAACGATGAATGCAGCATTCTCATCTGTCGATAATTAAATAATTGAATGAAGAATTGGTGGAGGATGTTTTAAAATCTTTTATATTAAAAATAATTTTTAAAGCGATATATAAATAAATATGTAATTGAACTGAAGAAGGACTTGATCCAATGATCCGCACTTTGGTTTCAGAAGATATCGCCTGAAATTCTCTGCTTTCACCTTTAAAGTAAGGCAGTGGTTTCGAAACGCTAGCTCGCGAGCTACAGGTCGCTCGCAAACAGCATTACGGTAACTCGCGTTGAATATTTTATTATATATCTCATTTAGAGTTAAAATAGAGAAGCAGTTAGCAATGTATCGCGATAAGATCTGCTCTCTCGCTCATTTGTATCACTCCTTATGTGGGAATAACAGTCAGCAATGGATGTAATACCACAAGCTCTCACTTTTGTATGTGCACAAGAAGAATATAAGAATAACCACTGGCGTCCGTCACGATGTCTCAAAATCAATGGGGTCTATTTACTATAGAAAATATACCCCAATTTCCATAGTAAATAGACCCCAAGCATTTCAAGTCGAGATATTGATGAATTCCTTATCAATATCTTGACTTAAAATGCTTAGGGTATATTTTCCATTATAAATAGACCCCCTTCGGACTAAGCGGATGGTTTCAAGCCGTCATGACTGATCGGTTAATAGGTGTTTTATTTATGTATTTTTTATACGGGGTTTACTTTGTTAATATTGATATACATTATTTAGTGTTTGTATTATCATAAGTTTATTACACGCGGCAAGCACAACATTTTAAAATTGGTAGCTGGCCCGTTGTTAAAAAAGGTTGCTAACCCCTGCGCTAGATTAATAATGGCGCCAATCGCGAACAAGAAGAATATAATAATCACCACTAGTGTCCGTCACTTTAACGGATTCGTCAGGGTGGCTCAAAATCAATGGGGTATATTTACTATAGAAAATATACCCCATTTTCTATAGTAAATAGACCCCAAGCATTTCAAGTCGAGATATTAATGAATTTTTTATCAATATTTTGACTTAATATGCTAAAAATGGATTATTCTAAGAATAAAATAGTTATTCATGATATGTTTCATAATTAAGTCGATATTTTGGATTTTTTTATTAATTAATATGACGCGAACTTGAGGCGCGAACTCTGCAATATCCCGCTGCAGACTGAGTACGAACTTGGGGTCCCAAATAAACCCCATCGGCACGAGTAGGTAAAGCAAGCCTAATGGAATAGGCACTTTTCGCAGACGACTTAAAAATATTTCGATCTATTACTTCAGTGAAAGATGC
>JAGXCT010033247.1:0-28601 GCA_022495035.1 Philopotamus ludificatus | reverse complement strand
GCAGGTACTGAAATGTGCCGCTTTTGCGTCCCTTCCACGAGGGATGACAATAAAAGAAAAAAAAAATCTTATTGCTTTGCATATGTTTTAATTTGTTCGTTACAAAGTTATATATTTTTAATAAATATTACTAATAGACTTATACGAAACGTGACGATAGAAAGTCTACGTAAATAGCGAGAAAACTTAAATTCCAGGCACTTAAAAACTTTATTCTGTGAAGTTTTGCTTTATCTTATCAAATATCCATCCTTGTGTAAATGCTCTAAGACTAATTAATTCTAAATATGAAAGCATTTAAATTTTTTTATCATTATATATTTTCTCACATATTTTTGTTTCTTTCTTCAACAATTCATTATTTATTCTGACTCATTCCTTTTTATCATGATTTAAACATTTCAAACTAAACCTAACATCGGAGCACTTCATTATAATTTTCAGTAAAAGCTCTAGTAGCTCATTTGATAAAAAAAAGAGCATACAACGTCTGATCCTTGTATCCCTCGTTAGTTTTTATGTTGAATATTTATGCTTTAAAATAATATGAATTTCAACAGATTTTATCTCTAGTTTAAGCACAAATTCAATTTTAAAAGCAGATAAATTTAAATATATATTTGTACATATTATTTTGCAAAGACCGTATGATGTAAACACAGGTATGCTGTAAAGTATGGTATCTCTCATGTTTCAGTATTATTATGTTATGAGAGTTGGAAACTTTCCAAAGGAAATTACTTATATTGGATTCTCTGAATTTATCACGTTTTATCCAACTCTACACGTAACTCTTTCAGAGTAAAAAAATCTGATTTTTTATAAGCCTGCTATAATTTAACATAATTATGGACGAGCTTGTGAGATTGGTTTAGAATCTAAAGCAATAATAATAATATAATCGATAAGTTGTGAAAATTTATTTAAAAAAAAAATGATATAAAATTATTTATCGACATAGTGAGTTAAAATATAATGAAAAAATAATTAAAAAACTTCTGAAATATTTTATTAAATAATGGTATTCCGTAAAAATGTATAATAAATAATAATTTAAAAAGAAATAAAATACTAATACTCCTCTATATATTTTTAAACAATAAAACCCTGATAGAAAATCCTATGAAAGAATGATGGATCTGTAATCCACTGTATTATCTTCTGTTATTCCTTTAACAAATATCCTAATTGTATTGATATTTTCTATGGTTATTAAAAGAAATCTTTTTACAATGACCAGTGTTATGTCTTGTAGGTAACATGCATATATTAATTAATAATATAATATATTATTGTAATTAATTTAATGTCATCCATCCTTCGTTGAATACATATTTATAAAAACAAGTAATATAAATTTCAATCGAACTGAAATAATACTATAATTAACCAGTGTCGTGGTTCGACACTGGGATATAATAGTGTAAGAGGCTTCTTTCCCTTGCATCTTAAGAGTCTTTAGAATCTGTATCGAATCTTTATATTGATAAATTGCGTTTTGAAATCTTTCTGTTATTCCAATGATCAGTCAAAATCAATAAATAAATAAAATAAATTAAAAATTAAATAATTATATCAAAATCCCAGTAAATATATTTGATTACGATGGATAGATGACAAAGATTCAAGAGCACCATTCAGCCATATAAAGATTCGATAAATATTCTAGAGTGAGTCTCTCATAATAAATTCCTCCCAGTGTCAAATCACGACACTGATTAAATTTAATATTATTTCCATTGGATTTAATTTTATATTATATGTTTATAATTATTTATTTAACGCACAATATATGGCATTAACTTATTCAATTTCAACGCGTCAAACTACTGACATAAATATGTCATAAAATAGAGGTAAACAACCTTTTTTACAACGGGCCAGCTACAAAGTTAAAAATGTGTTGCAGGCCGCATGTAAGAAACTTATGATAATGCAAACACTGAATGATGAACTCGAATTATCTCTTTATTAACAAAATAAACCTGATATAAAAATACAAAAATAGAACAATCATTAATATAAATACTATTAAATAAACGGCAAAAGATATATAGTGAAATATTTAAAATTCGAATCAATTCTTAAACATATTTAAATGAATACTAAATCAACTAATTCGAGATAAGACCTTTGCGTCTCGATTAAATATCAAATTATTGAATAGATCGTTTCAAGAAAAGGCACTCTCTGGTGTATAGATCAGTTTTCAGAGAATCTCGAAGTGTTGATTTGGACATCGCTGAAGATTGGTAGCATACGGAAGTTCCTACTGTAATTCCAGACTATGCTCCAAGAGATATTTTGAATACTGATGAAACAGGAATGTTCTTCAATGTTCTTATCTGGAAGGCATTCGTCTTTAAGGTTAAAACTTGTCATGGAGAGAAATTAAATAAAAATATGCTAACTGTTCTTTTGATTACGTATTCAGATAGTAGGGAGAATTTTTTTTCTTTGGTAATTGAAAAAGCACAAATCCTCGGTGTTTCAAAAATGTCAATGAGGTAAACTATGAGGCTTATTGAGGGCCTTAAAAGCTATTTTACCGAAAACATTATTTTTTCATTGAAAATGTACAAGACGAATTATATCGATTTATAAGTTCGATTAAAGAGCTGTAAAAAGCACAAAAATATGTAAAATAAACGTAAAAACGGGGTTTCACTGTATGTGAAAAAATATTATGATCTAATTCCAGGGTGCAATGAGGCTGGGGGACACTGTAGCTATTTTTAAAATTCAATATGTAAAATCTATGAAGGGCCAAACAAGAAAGTTAGGTAATGGGGGTCTTCCTCTTACATACTCTCAGGCCAGTGGTATAAAATAAAATCCCTGAATTCATAGTTTTCGTCGGACACATATCCGATCGCTAGCATAGCTCAGTCGCGGTTAATTTACATTATCGAAATAATGTGCATGTCACCTACAAGCCATAACACTAGTTAAATTAAACAAAATTAAAATAGATGGATATAATACTAAATTCGGATTATTATCGGGAAAATATCGATCAGAGCTTTATGTATTAATGGTGATTATAAAATAATGTGAACCAGAGTTCAGTAACTTTTTGAATTGTCCAATATTATGCTTATGCTACTTATGCAAATGTTGTTCGAAACTCTTCCGGTCTGGTAATTTAATGTGAAATGTAAAGTGTTAAAGAGTTTGTGTGCTTAGGACGTGTTCACCTGTGTTTACACGTCGAACTAAAATATATAATATAATCCGGTGTGGCCAAAACACGACCGGTCGTGTACACGAGCTGATGAACATCTTCCAGAATCGAAAACATATGCCCGACTACTTCCTTTGATCCGTCACTTTTCCGGAACGTCGTAGTCTAATGTCCTGAAATAAAAGCCGCAAGTTATCGGAGTGAGTGGGCCCGCAACACAAAGGTTATCGACGAATGCTCACTTGGTTGTCTCGCGACGCGGGACTCCTCTTTGTGCCTGGGGAGGCGGATGAAGTCCACCCCGTGCCTGACTCTCTTTCAGTCAAAGGGCCCCTGAATAGAGATTCAGCCACCCCTTTCGTGGACCACCCCCTGTCTCCCCCCCCTCGACCGCCCGCTGTTTATGCATAGTTGTTTTTGTTCGCCTTAAGGCATTCTAGTGTCAACACTCATTATTTCTGAATAAACAGCCTGAATCGTTCAACGTTTCAATAAATTAATGGCAAATTGTCGGAGATACACGAAATAACACCAAATAAAAAATGAAAACGGAAAAACGAGAGCTTTCACATCAACCTATAATAATGTTTTTTATGAAAGTAAGGCTTGGATAATTTAATCTATTTCATTGACAATATAGATAATTAACGCATAGCCTAGATTCATCGAAATTTTATGAAACATGTTTTTTTATTAATTTACATATTGAACTGAAAATTGAGGGGCTATTTTTAAAATTAAAAAAATATTTCATCACTCACCTTGTGATGAAATATTTGTTAGATGTTAAATATCATTATAAATATAATACCCATAAAAAATGGCGTTAAATAATTCCCCCTTTCTTTTAAATCATCCAAGCCCTTCTTGTAGAATTCTACGTGTTTTGACTGAAAATAGTCTGAAAGGGCTGTATTCACCTCTTCTAAGGAATTGAAATTTTGATCTCTTTGATGTTCTATAGAACAAAATAACTAAAAATCAGATGGTGCGAGATCCGGCGAGTATGCAGGATGCAACAGGGTGACACATCCATGATCCTGAATTTCGCAACATGAGATCGCTCGTGAATGCTTGTTGGACCCAAACACTTTGTTTTTTAATCTTTCCCAACTTCTTTAGGATCCTCTGAGTACTGGACCAGGATGTACCGACCTTTTCCGATAATTTTTCAATGGTCAGCTTCGGGTCGTCTTTGATTGCAGAATTCACGGCTGCTCCGTCCGCCTGGACGGCTCGTCCACTTTGAGGCTCATTTTCCAAACATAAATCACCAGATTTTAATTTTTTGAACCATCGTTGGCATTTCCTGACATCTAATATGTCACCGAAAATCTTGCAAATATCCTTCGTAGCCTCTGTCGCTTTCTTTTTCAAATAATATTGAAAAACATTACAGCTCCCCAGATGTTGTTCCGACGGACACGTCTCTCTCATTGTCGTCAGAGGGATAAAGAAACCGTTTTTTTTTGTCTAAAGGACACGAGCAAGTAGCCTCTACACAAGTGAAACTATAACATGTCCTTACTGCCTAATAGACTGAATGAGTCTATTTTAAAGATATCGCTTCGAAGAAACGGCATTACTTATGAGTACCCCTGGTATATACACTATTATTCTCGTTGACTGATTTTTTGATTGACTATCTTAATGACTTTCATGCAATATCTCATTCTTTACAGATGACTTAAAACTATTTAAATCAAAACCTATTACATTTTCTACATCAAAAAAGCCCATCAACTTGAAGCTACAGACTTGGGAACGTAACTCTTTCTAGCAATCGTCTGTTAAAGATCTGAGTATTTCGTTTGATTCCAAGTTATAATTTAGTTAACATGTATCGGACGTGTGCATGAGACCATCAAGAGTTCTGGGCTTTGTCTTGAGAAATTCTCATTACAAACATAGCACCTTAGTTATACGAGTACTATACGATACATTGGTTCGGAGCTTGCTCGAATCAGGATATATTATCTGGGCGCCATATGACGCTTCGAATATCCTCAGACTAGGGAGAATCCCGAAGAAATTCTTAAAATATAATATCTCTACATGAGGAAATTTGGATTTAACCTGAGCTTATACCCCAGTGCATGGAACTTTCAAGAAAAGAAGGTAATACTTGGTAAACTACTTCTTCAAACCACCCTTTTTTCTTCCGCAAAATGTGAGGACAGGTGCTCTTGGAAACTCTCCGGTAACCAGAGCTATTACTCTGCTCTACCAATAGCCTGATTACGAAGAAATTTTCAATGTAAAATTAAAGTTTTTTCGGAGTAAATATTAAACATTAAATAATTGCCAATAAATGTCGGCAATTTATGATTAAACAAATGATTTTATATGCACTTGCCCAAAATGCCTCAAGGTCTCAAAAAATATTTTTTTATATTGCTACAACTACCAAGTAGCTAACAACAAAAATATATAAAAAACCAACCGTTGTTAAAGTTACAGACAATCAAATGTGTAGTGTTGGCTAGCGTGTATATGCGCGCCCCGGACATACGCAAAAATGCTTTAATCGTGGATTCTGCGTGCCCCGGAGGCAATGTGAAACAACATGAAACAACAAATAGGTACATGCAGATCTGGTTTCACCATATTTTCACTATTTAATGAGTTAGAATAAAGTGTAATATTATTTTTAAAAAAATCGTGATGATGATGATTGATCATTACTTTTTACACACTTTATTTTTAAAATATAGTATATTAGTTATGTATACGTTTTATTTGATAATTTGTCTACAGTCATAGTTAAGCGTTTTGTAGACCTTAGATAATTGTTTCAGCTGCAATACATCTGCCTTAATATTCGCTGAAATAATTTCAAATTGAACCATTGTCATCTAGCAGTAGATTAAATGAGAAGAAATATTTATATTTATTTTATTAGCATCACAGTTAATATTTATAGATCCTACCAAATTAATGATATATTTAGCCTGATATTAAATTGTATTTAATAATATGAAGGCACATATTTTAATAAATATAAATGTATAACAATTTTATTGAAAATATTAATTTAAAAAAACTTTTACTATTCGTAGACGTTATTACTTACAAATTATGTAAGTTGAATATGATTAAACAGCGTAACTAGCGTGTTAATAAATATTTCAGAATGAATAGCTCGAGGCGTTTTTCAGATTTAAAAGGCTGCGTGGGAAAAGTTTCAGCGTACAAATGTTTAAAAGTATAATCATGGAATAAAATTTCATCAACACAAAGTCTGCAAACTCAAACTATCCGTTATTTTGCAGCTTTATGTACACTACAAGAGATTCCAAAACTGAAAAATATAATAAAAATAATTGATTTAAATTATTTAAAATAAGATGTCGATGAAAATTCATTGAAAAGCGTTGATTTGATTCTGAAAATCACACTCAATGACCCTAAAAAGGGTTCAACATGGGATTCCGAAACGATTTCGATTCATATTCACCAGATGAATGAATCATTTGAACGCGCAGACACCGCCCGCTTCACCAAATCACAATTAATTATTCCGGCGGTTTAACCCCCTCCATAACCATATGTTACATATTTCCTGTGTAATTTACATACAAACAAGTCTTCTCTCGGCGCATGAAGTTTGCCTGGACTGATACAACTTTGACTTGTGCATCCTTGGCTGAAAGTTTTAAACGGAAACAAAACCCGGACGCCGAGCTCGAGGTTCGCCGCAACATCCCCTAATGTACCCCGGATAGATAATAAAAAAAAATATCTAGGTTATGCCCGCGGATGGATGGTTTTAATAGATGTAATTCAAAAGTTGTACATAATTAAAGCGCGTTTACATAAAACGTAATGTCTGGTTTTACTGTGAAAGTTTTCGGGGGCATGTAACAAAACACTTTGGCTTTTAATTTTGCCCTTGTACATTATATATATAATATAAACATTACGTTTTATGGGGTCGGCTTAATGGACGAAATCTGTAGAGTATCGATCTGAACGCTTTAATATATGTATTCATATATCGGTGAATTTGAATTATTATGCTACACCAGAGTATCGATTTGCAACTGCTGCTAAGAGCCGAGTTCATTAAGCAGAGCTCTAAGCGGATGGGGATTCTATTAGAAACAAATCAAACCAGGTTAGATTCAACTCTAGCAGATCTAAAAGAAAAACGATATTGACGACAAAAAAGAAAAATAAAACAATTGAATTGATTATGACAAAAATAAAACGTATTCTCGGTCCAATTAAGATCTTATCTGATAAAATAAAGAATTATTATTTTATATATTAACACAGGATGGACACAACATCATTTAAAATTCAAATAACTATCTACAATTTATTATTTTTTTAAATTTAATTTCAGATTAATAAAGCGTTATCCTTGAAAATTAATTATGGAGAAATTCACGACTGAGTAACGTGTCAAAATAATCAAATTCTATATAGAAAACAAATAAATTGTGCTAACGCAAGGAGTCTTCACTCGTCATTTTGGGGTCAGAAAACCACCCCATAAACAAACTATACTTAATTTATTTCGGTAGTTTCTAATTCAAGGGTTTATGAGTGATTTACCACGTATCAGGGAGGTCACAGGGCAATATTTAGCGTGTATGCCGAAGCATTGAAGAAGAGCCTTCAATGTCAACTTGAAGGCGGTCCCAGCAGTTGGAGATGTCCAGAACCTCGCTCCAGATGATTCAAAGGATCCTGCATGTCTATCCATATAAGATACAGCTAGTGCAGAAACTGAAGCTAGCAGATTATCGGAATCGACTAGCGCATGCTGTCCAGATCCAAGAATTGTCAAGGCAAGACGCTGATTTTATTCACAATCTTATTATGGGAGACGAGGCCCACTTCCACCTTAACAGATTTGTTAACAAACAAAATATGCAATCCTGGAGGACAGAAAATCCAATAATAGTTTACCAACGTGGTCTGCATCCCGTAAAAGTAACAGTTTGTTGTGGTGTAACTGTAAGAAGGGTTTTTGAATCTTGCATCTTTGAAGATGAGGCAGAAAACGCTAGAACCATCACTGGCGAAAGGTATCAAGAAATACTGGAGAATTTCGTTCATCCTGCATTCTTGAACATACCAGAGGTATGGTGGCTGCAAGATGGTGCTACTGCACAGCTTGTTGACATCTAAACTCTTAAGGCACATTTTTGGGAGAAGGATAATTCTGTGAAACTCTGAAATTACTTGGCCGCCACGCTCACCTAACTTAACTGCTCCAAACTTCTTCCTGTTGAGGTATTTTAAAGATAAAATATACCGAAACAATCCTCGAACCATTCAGCAATTGATGCCAACATCCGTGAAGAAATTGTAGTAATACGCCAAGAAACATTACGACAGGTGATGATTCACGCCTTAGAAAGAGCGTGTCAAGAAATGAAAAATTTATTCCATTTTAAAGTGGTGTTGTGACTTCTGGGCCAATCATGTACTCTAAATATGTCATGGATAAATAAATATATAGAATTTCCGAAAATAATGTTTAGACTGTGCCAATTACTTGAATTTACTGCAAAAATCTGTTTTTTAACGCATTCGGACGGACTTTAGTTGTAATTTAGTTCTAACAAGACGAAGCATCTCCACACTATCATCGTGAACTGATAGAGTTTATCTTGGTGAGCATCTTACAAACAGAGAGCTTCGACGAAGAGGTCCCATAGAATATCCTGCCCGTTTTTCAGACCTGACACTACTGGACTTAAGATAAAGTCTACGCCAGAAAACCGACGACAATAGTAGAATTAAAAACTGGAATGAGCAAAAAATACGCCACAACTATAATAGTCTAAAATAATTTTGAACATGAGAAGTTGAATCTTATATGTAGATTCTTTTGCTATTTACATATAAAAATTATATATGAATAAAACGTTGTGTATACATTTTTTGGGACGTCCTGTATAATAATTATCAAGACAATTAGAATAATATTTTTAGAATTTTTTGGTTTTTGGTCAAAAGTTACGTTTATGAATGACCCATTAAATGATGAAGCAATTTTTCTAATATTGATTTTATAAAATGAAATATTTATTTTTCCACGTTTAGGCAAATCCGTTATGTCCTTTTCATAAAAACAGACAGGTTTTTGATATTAAAGTATCTCTTTGTGTCAATTTTTATTTTTTTACCGTAATTAAAATATTCCTAAGGTTATGTTTCAATGATATAAATGCATGTTGATTAGAAAGAACATGTCTGCGAAATATAGAGAGTTTTTTAACCTAAATACCCATTCTGTTTACCGATGCCTTTTAAATGTTCTTATGCTATGGATAATGGCATTAAAAGTTTGTGTCATATTACCTCGATTATTATACTTAAATCTGATTCTATAGGGGAATTTAGGATATCATGATCTAAAGGTCTTTCATCTCTATTGACCGATTTCAATACCAAAATTAACATCTGGTGATTGTAAGAACTTGACCATAACTCTTTAGGTCAATGGTGTTAGTAGCCTTGATTATATTAAAAGAGAGCAGTATACAATGTTTTAACATCCTTGTAATCGTAATATTTTACTTATAGCCATAAAATAAAATTATAAAAAAATATGTCATTTTTCTATAAAAATATTTTCCTTATGGAAAGTATGGCATGGAACGTTTGCGCGGGAAACACTTCGCGCCAAAAGCACGTGACGATTTGCATTTTAACTCAAAGAACGGGTATAAATAATAATCTTAGAGATCTTATATTTATCTCGTACTAGATATTCGTCTCTGAGGTATTATAATACATCTCGTAGCAAAGGAATCATCGAGATTATCTCATTTATCGCGTATCAAAGATTCGTCTATACGATCCTACTAATCTTCATTCTAGAATACGCCCTGTAAATGACGACATTTCATTAATAAATCCAATGGCGGCTCGTGGGTAAAGTATTTTAGGGTTCTGCGGAATATTAAAAATTAAAAAATGTATATTTTGCTCATATTTTATTTAAAATATAAAAAAATAAGGTGAGGTAAAAATAATAAATAATATTAACAATAATAAATGAGTGACATGTGGCTTAAAGAAGCTGTGAGTCAGTGTGACTGCACCAAGTCGCAGCGCGACACGTTCCTTAACGGCGAGACCCCCCGCGCACTCCGTTACCGCCCCTCATCCATCCAATACACGATGCTGGTAGCGATAACAAGCTGATAGCGCTCTTGTACGACATCGCACGAAGTAAGACCCCGCTTTTTCCCTAATTTGCTTAGGGGTTACCCCTGAATAAATACTTAATAACCGCTATACTGCAAAATAACGACAAGCGATCGTCAACTACTGGATAATTGAGCGTTTTGACGCCAGTGTTAGGATGACCTTTTTAATAATCGCTGTCAAGCCTACGCATCTTAACAACATAATAATTAAAATCGAGCATTTTAAGCCAATTTTTTTGCCAAAAATTAAGTATACAATAAAAATGCTAATAATTTTTGTTATCAAGTGAAAGCATATATAAATATTTTCCTATATAATTAAAATATTTTTTCTTACACACACACTCGCGGCATAATTTAAACAAAATGCTAATTCACAACAGTACTGGATTTAAATTGTAAATACCGCAAGGCCAATAATCAGGGCCCTTACTTACCCACCCTACATCACCCCCTACGACAGCAGTCTGCGCTATTTACACATTCGGTCTACTTTAACACGTGATTCATTATTCCCACCTTGCTGCGGTCTGGTAATAAAATAATTAATGCGAACGGCGGCGGCGAGTGGTGGGGGGCAAATTCCGGCACCACCTCAGACGCACGCCCAAAGTCTTGGGTCGACTATTATTTATAATTGTTTTGAGCAAAGGGACTGAGGGGGGGTCCCGTGTCCAGGTCCACTTAGTAATTTGTCCTTGGTGTATATTAGAGGACGTTGCGTAAGTAAGGTCCGTCGCTGGGGACAGGTTTGCCGGCCTATTTAAAGGTTAAGCACTACGGTTATAGTTCCCGACAAAGGAGATCGCAGAATAGATCGTGCCAGACGTTTAATAGCCGGATTTAATAAAGTAGAAGAGGGCTTTGGCAAATATTTCTACTTTTTTCAGCATTAAAAATGCCTTTCAATGAGCTATTTTTACGGCTTGCGTTTGACTAGAATATTTAAGTAGAGTTATCCAATTGTATTATTTTTTTTATTATAATAAAAACTTTAGATATCACTCAAAGATATCTTAAATAAAGGCCTCTGAAAATATATTATTGCTGAATTGTTTTATTTAAAAAATATCAACGAAAATCAACCAAGAAAATTTAAAATAATGCAATAATTTAATATGAAATGTTAAAAAAAATCATTAATTAAAACGCTTTGAAATTTTAGTTTAAAAACATAATCTTTTTTGTAAACTAATCCCAGAATTTATAATTTCTTAGCATTAATGGTTGGAGTTCGATGGTATTAGTAAAAGACTTAACAAATCGATGAGTATTGTTATAAAATTTATCAATAAAATAAAGTCCCATCCCTTAAATGATAGATCAATCTGTCAACTATGTAAAGAAAATAATGAAGAATTCGAACGACTTATCTAACATACAGAAGTAAGATGACTATCGAAAGGAAATAGTTTAAAGGGATTTTATGCACTATTTGATAAAATTGTGACATTTTGGACTTAAACAATAAAAACATATGCATTGAATTAAATTAAAAAAGATAATCTCGATATCAGCCTTATTAAAGCCAAAGGAGCTGTACTGAGCTTTATCAACTAACTCAAATTATATAAAAATATTCTTTGTTGGCGAAAATACCAACAGTTTACTTATTTACAACAATTGAAAGAAGATATGCTCAAGGATTCTGATTTGGAAACATACTGTTCATTGTATCAAAGATATCATAATACGATTCAAGGACTTTCAGGAACTTGTAATACCAGCTTGCGTGGTTAATTATTTTTGATCAGACATAGAAAGTGTTAGTCAAACTTAATAAATAACTGCTTAAGACTTAAAGTATGATTAGATCCAATCACGTCAATGTCTGTAGAAACGCATGCTTTAGAATAACCACGTAGAGGCATCTAGAAACAATTCTTTGTATCTCTGTCACCAGTAATTGGTATGGAGATGCGACTATCCCGGGCTAGGTTGACCCGGCTCCCTAGCCATTCCTAGGCAAATGCCGGGATAGTTCCTTGAGCTGTTTCCCTTCACATTTCCGCTTCCTACAAACTCGCTCCATCCTTAGTTTCCAGGCCGTAGCGGCAACGAGGAAACTCGTTCGGATGGAAGCAATGCCGCACCAGGTGGCTGTTTTAGACTATCGCTAAGGCCTGCAATGTTGGCCTGCCGGCCCAAAGAGGGGCCTGCCTCTCGGGAAGGCTAGTATGTCAACCTGCACCTGGATTACGTAGCCAACTAATCTTGTTCTTGGCATGCTCTGAAATGGCGGAGGAAACTTTAAGAACGACGATCATGTAAAGAATGGCAAAGTAAAAGCCATACGAAATCATAATCATCATATTCAATCAATGTGATTATGATGCTTTTTGGCCATCGATGCCCTCTTCTGTGGCAAGAAGTAAAAGTACCCATCATAGCATTTCCTTCATCGTATTAACACATTGCGCCACGGGCGAATCGCGGTCAAACTTGCGCTGGGGCGGGGCGCATTCGCCGAAATTTAATGAAACGTCGTACTTTACAAGAAAAATCATAACTCTTTAAATAATTAAGATATTGAGTCGAAAATTAAATTACTTGAACTGCAACATTTGCTGGATAGTTAATGTAAAAAAAAATTAAATCCGAAAGCAGGAGTCACTAAACATTTTGGGAACGAGCGTAATTGATTTTGTCGGCCAGCGTGTGTTATGCGCGCCCCGGACATACACAAATACGCTTTTGGCGTGGAATTCACGTCCCCCGTAGGCAATGTGTTAAATAAAAAATGATTTTAGTGCATATATTACGAAAATCACGGAATCAATTACAAATAAGCCAAAGAGGAGATTTGAGATTGTATTTAACTAAACTTGTTCAAGAGGTTCAAGGATCTCATTAACTCTTTTTATTTTTAAATAAAAAAAACATATTTTATAATGAATCAATATCTATTTTTATTGAAATAATATTATAATTTTGTATGCAATGTTAATATGACATAAAATGCAATAAATACATAATTGAGAAAATTGAAAATTTTAATGCATTGGATAATTTTACTGTGGCTAAGACAAAAATTACGTTTCAGATGTTTCAGATGAGTTTGTTTAATATTAACGATATAATAAGATCTAAAAACTTATGCTATAATTACGTTTATGTACCGGATTCGAGCTATTTATTTTTAATAAGTTTGCTATCTGTCGAGTTAATCTGTGCAAGATTTTCCTAGGATTTTCCAAGCGCGACATACGTAGATATATATATTTATTCTGGAAAAAGCAAGCCAATTAGACCGGGTCTCAGTTGTATTACATTTTTCTCATTGTTCGGGGAGCAAGACAATCTCATCTAGAAAATTCATATCTACGGCAATGTCTCACATGCCATCCTCTGAATAGATTTTTTTTAATAATACCATTTTACTCTCGTATTTTTTGTCGAATTTAATCGCGACGAGCCAAGAAAATTCGCTTACTCTACATATTTTAATGTCATAATTTTATTGTTATTTTAAATAAAAAAAAATATATGTCTCCTTTGGCTATTTATACCCTCGGCGTTTCGCGATAAATTCGCAAACACGTACGATAACTTTGATATATGACACATTTTACAAACAAACCTTATGTATCGCGATAAACTGTATTTGGCCATATCCCAACTCGAGTTTATTATTTGTTGTATCGCAATTTGCGCTAGGGGAGGGGGTACGTCCGATAGCGAGATGTCATTGCTTCGATTGTCGCACGTGACATAACGTGAATAATCACGGAGTCGTATTATTTAGTGGCAGTCCTGAAGGGATAGGAGCTGCGACGGCTAAGATCCACATGGGTCCTAAACGGTGCCAGGATGAGAGGGTGGGTGAGGCTGGGGGTGGGATAACCCGAGGCAGTGGAGCGGCCGAAGCCGATGTTCATTTTTATCGACCAACCTCACCCCTTTAAGCAGTGGCGTTCTAGTCATATATAATCTTGGTTTATATGCAGCTTTTCAGTAAAATAAATTATGGAAAATGTGTCAGTAGAATGTAATTTGATCTAAAGCTTTTCCCCATGTTGTAACATAATCCAGTGGTGTTCAAATTTTATCATAAAAAATAATAAACGCAATAAAGAAAATATTTCGATAAACCAATTAGTTTTCATTCATCATATTACTTTAAAAATATGTTTATATTTATTTTCTAAGAGTGTTTAAATTTACCAAAAATATTATTGTCATGATAAAACTTCAGTAAAGTATTTATATACCATAGTTTGATAATTAAAACACCAGACCAATTAATATTACTAATTCTCTAGGGGAATATTGCGACCTAATCATATTACGGACATAAAATGGTCCATTAAATCGCCCACAAAAAATCTCAGATATAATCCGGTCCAATTCTAATACATATCTATAATTTTCTTAATTATAAATACACAAAAATTAATTTTTCAAACTGGTTCTGGACAAAAAAAAATAAAGAGAAATCACATATTTTCTTAGAATTGTTAGAATTCGCTCATAAAAATGTATTAATTTTAATCCTTTGCGTCTTCTCCGCTCAATGTCTATCATATTAAATATAAACAATAATAAGTATTCCCTCCCAAAATTAATCCTAATCTCATTCTTAAAATGAACTTACCTATCTTCCTCGATATCTATATATTTATTTTCTAAAATTATCCTCTCAATGAAATGAATAAGATACGAGTTAATTGCAGAAAAAAATAGGAAAACTATTAATATATAGATATTACAAACAATATATAATATTAGGCATTAAGAGATCTTTCGGTACATATAGTTTTTAATTAGTAGCACATATACAATACGTACTACTATTACTTAACCTAGTCCTACCGATGAGGTATGTTCGGTAATCCTGTTTTTTTATTCAATAACCTTTTAACACGTTGCGGTCCGGGGGACTCGAAAACGCGTCCTCGCGGGCCAACGTTAGAAGTACGGGGGACGCGTTTTTGAATCATCGTTGGGGCTGATATTAAACCAAAATCATTTATATTTCATTGATACGCAGACCACATTTTATAAGTTTTGAACTATTATTTTTTTACATAGAGATAGCTTTTCTAAACACAACAAAAAAAAATATTGACGTAACTTAAATGGTATCAGAGTTTAAGAGGCCCAACGCAAAACTCGGCGCGGAACCCAGCGAACCATATAAAATGTGTTAATATAAATTGCACATGTCCAGAAAATGTAGAATGTATTTGTCTAGAAAAGTCTAAAGAATAAATATTATAAATAATAATTGGTAGCGTCATATTGATTTTATAACAGTGATTTTTTTCATTCATTCATTATCATTTACACTAATAAACAACGTGTCTGAAAATATATTTCAGATACGATTTATTTGACATTCATTCAATGGAAAAAAAAGTAGGCCTAATTATTTATTTATTTATTGGACTACGACGGATGAATAGCTTAAGAAAAAGTTTTTAAAGCGCTATTCATCTATATAAAGATTTGATAAATATTTTTAAATTTCCAATAGGAATGAGTATCTCACACTAATATTTTCTAAACCACGACACTGGTTAATATTCATATTATTTCAGTTGGATTAAGATTTATATTATTTTATTTATAATTCCGACACGCCAAACTACCTACGTAAATATTTTTATAAAACATGAGGAGGAAATAGAGTCTCTTCGGCTTACATGCCTCCCGGCCAGTGTCATAAAGAATCCCTGAATTCATAGTTTTCGTCGAACACTTATTCGCCTACTAACTTAGTTTAGTCACAGTTAATTTACAATATGGAAATAATGTGAATGTTACCCAGAAGCTGGGAAAACGGAAAATTAACGAGAGGATCCTCTTACATACCTCCTGGCCAGTGTTATAAAGATTTTCCTGAATTCATAGTTTTCATCAGATAACTATCCGACTACTAACTTAGCTCGGTCGAGGTTAACTTGCATTATCAAAATAATATGCTTATTACCTACAAGTCATAACACTGGTTATATTAAATTAAATTACGTTCAACTCAAAACTATTCAAATACTGACTTAAAATAATATAACTAATAGTGTTTTTTAATGACGATATTATATAAGATGTAGTAAAAAGTTATGTCATATTTTCAAATGGTAGTTTTAGAATCAGTTGTTTTTAGTCCTTTGACGAGCCAAGACGTGTTATTTTATTGTGTACATGTTGAGACAAATATCCGTCTGTGTTCAATACAACAAAAAAAATATTTACTCTACCCAGTCGCAAAGGACGAATTTTTTCCTTCAGAAGATCATTTGCGAAACTGCATACTCTTCCAGTTTCATTCCAAGAAAAACGCAACTATCCCAACAAGAAATATTTACGACATTTATGGAGACGTATTAGATGTCAGAAAATGTCAACGCTGATACAGAAAATTCAAACCCGAAAATTTTGACTTAAAAGATGAGCCTCGAAGTGAACGATCCTGTACAGTAAATAAACCCGCTTTAAAATCAGAAAATTAAATAAAACCAACTATAACCATCAAAGAACTGTCAAATGTAATCGGCAGAAAGTGCTTCATTACTCAGAAGTATCTGAAAAAAATAGTAAAGCTTCGAAATGAAGGAATTTTGTGAGAAAATTTTCCTCCTCCGCGTTAATGCGCGTCCCCATGTCGCAGATTTGTCCCTGAAAAAAATGGATGACTTGGGTTTGACGGCTTTACTGCATTTGTTTTACTGTACTGTTCTATGGAACACTTTTTTAAAAATAAATCATTCCATACAGAAAGTGAAGTGAAATCATCCCTTTCTGACTTTTTTAATTCCAAGTCAGCAGAATTTTTCAAGAAATGTATTTTAGATTTGGAAAATAGATGGCGGAAAATTATACAATGTAATGGTAATTATTTTTGGTAAAAATAAATCAATAATGTTTAAAAAAATGAATTTGAATTTTTAATGAAGACTTTTTACTACACCTAATAATTTTCATTTATTATAATATCTAAATAATATTTTTTTTTATCCCTACACCACTGCCACAGGCTACGAGAGATTATTTAATGCGGCGAAAGTATAAACTGTACAAAACGTCGTAGAGTCCGATTGATCACACAGGGTGTCCCTCACTAATTCGATTCGCTCCATTTCCTTTTGTGCCTCGGCGGAGCAACGGTTGTCGTGTCGTGAGTAATTTATAGGGCCTATATATGATTTCTTTTAGCTGAGCCTTTGTCGGAAAAAGGATTAGGGCCTTAATCCTACGTATTTATCGAACAGAATCGCATTAACATAATTTATATTTTATTTAAACATAACAAATAGATTAAATCAGTTCTTAGAAAACAGTAGTTTATTATAGACAATATATTTATTTTCAGGCATTTTCAGACAGGACTTGGTTGTTGATTTAACATTCCTTCATGAAAATCTGAGTCATTAAAGAGCGATACGTCATGTGTTACATGTATAAAAAAAACTATATTGCAGCAATTACTGTGAAAAATCCATGAAAAGTGTATGATGAAGTAGTTCAGAATTTTCACAAATACTGACAAATATTTCTGTAAATTTTGATAAAGTGACATTGGCTTTAAATATGCCAGCTGTTATCCTTCCTCATAACGCAAGGATCGCATTTAATGAGATCTATATATACCTTACTCCAGATTATTATTTATTCCAAAGCTTTCAGTGATGAAAATGAACTAAACCATTATTTTTTTAATCAAACACTATTACAGCATTATAATGCTATTGATTCGGATAGATCAGTGGTCACCAAACTCATTTGTATATATATATATATTAATATAATATGTAAAAAAAATTCAAAACATTTTTTATATCACAATATAATAAAATATTATTTTTTTTAATATTAAAAATATTAGCAATAATATAAACCAGCGGTCGTCAAACTTTAGGATCTCGCGGACCACTAAAACCCTAATTTTAAATCATGCGAACCACCAATAGGATTTTTTAGTGCTAAATATATTTAGAGATTAATTGTAACCAAATCATGAAAGCTTTTTTATTAAATTTATTTTTTCTCGCTCGCATCCGGTACGATGTGCAAGCGCGAGTGAGACCGTACCAATAACACGCGCTACAAGAAACGGCGGCGTGCCTCAGTCTGAGGCGGGACATCCCAAAGTTCGCGCATTACTTACGAGTCATATTAGCTTAGTAAAAATATCCATAATATCGAGAAAATTATTAAGCATATCATGAATAACTATTTTATTCTTAGAATAATACATTTTTTTAGCATTTTAAGTCAAGATATTGATAAGAAATTCATCAATATCTCGACTTGAAATGCTTGGGGTCTATTTACTATGTAAAATAGGGTCTATTTTCCATAGTAAATATACCCCATCGAATGAAGCCGTTGGTTTTGAGCCACCGTGATGGATGGGTGAAGTGACGCACGCTTTAGAATAATTCATTTTTTAGCATCTTCAGTCCTATTCAGTAATACTTGTGGTTTATTTTACATAACAAATTGACCCCATCGGATAACGCCGTTGATTTTGAGCGGATTGAACGGATTCGTATAGTCTCCTTGTGCACACACAAACGTAAGACCATGTGGTATTATATCCATTGCTGACGATCCATGAAGATGAGCGAGAGAGAGCTTCTATATTTTACTTAGAAATTTATTTTACAACTTGTTGAGCATTTCATTGTAATTTAATTCGAGGTCCAATAATAAATTTTAAGAAGCAAATTTATAAATATTATATTATAATCCTACGCGAGCTACCGAAATGCCACTCGCGAGCGACCGGTAGCTCACTAGCTACCGTTTGGCAATCACTGAGATAGATAATATATAGTAAAAATAGTTATTTTTATTTATTTAAAATACAATTCAAATACTTCTATAGAATTATTTTTTAACGGATATAAATTTAATGGAAATAAATGTTAGAATATATTTTTTATGTACCTAGATATTTGTACGACATCGATCATCCGGAAAAACCGGATGTTTTCAGTGGCTAGAATACTTTTGATAACGGCCCACCACGAGGGAATCCGGTCCCTCCAATTCCTTCTGTCCAAGGAGCAGGTGAACGTGTCCGCTGCGGAGGTAATTGCCGCGGGAGTACTCCTCCTCCTCCGCACAGCTCGAGAGTGGGTAGCGGAGGGAGCTAGACGGCCGAGATCCACTTGGGAAATCGTACGAGGCTCGTTACCCCGGGACGGATCCCGGAACCCGGTGACAATTTTAGACACTGAAACCGAATGAGACCTCTCAAGTGCCCATCGTTATATTTTATATCCACAGCTTTGTGCACGCGGAGAAATCTCCGCGGGGGACTTTCCTTCATATTTTTATACCCGGACATTTTTTAAGGCGTAATGTATAAAAATGTGCCGGATCAAAGTTTTGTAATGCAAAAGGAATGAGCGATAATGGGAGATGCGCGTGATTTGTATAATATAATTGAACACTCTTAGAATCTTTCAAAATTAAAGAAAAAAATCAAAGATATCGGAATATTTAATAACATTTCATATTTATTTAAATTTTGACCAGGGGGTATGTAAGAGGAGGACACCCATTGCCTCCGCATATTTTATAAAAATATTTATGTGGGTAGTTTGACTCGTTGGAATTAATTATTTAATGGCATCTATCCTTTGTTAAATCAATAATTATAAAACAAATAATATAAATTTCAATCCAACTGAAATAATACTAAAATTAACCAGTGTTATAGTTTGACACTAGTGGAATATAAGTGTAAGACTCACTAGTTATGCCATTTATGACTATAACTTCGACTAGATTGTTATTATCATATCAACATTTTTTTTAACCTTTTCCCCTATGTGGGCCAGACGTATTGACCCAAAGATTTTTTTTAGCAAAATATAAACCAAGTTTTATTATCTATTTCTTTATAAAAAAAATCTCTTTTATTTTAAAGGGTATCAGATAAAACCCTATAGATGTTTCCAGGGCAGTGGAGTAGGAGTCGGAGTCGGAGTCGCGGAGTCGCGGTGTTTGGGCCGGAGTCGGAGTCAGAGTCCGAGTCGAATTGTTGGTAAATGTCAGAGACGGAGTCGAAGTCGGAGTAGTGCTTTTTTTAACAACTCCACAGCCCTGATAAATTCTAATAAATTATTAATAAAGTTTGATCTTGTTTTATTTTTATGACTATAACATGAAAGAATTGGCTATATGCAGAGGTAGGAAAACAACCTGATCAAATTGAACTTTTTTGAGTCGGATTCGGAGTTGTGAAATCGGAGTCGTGATGTTAGTAAACATCGGAATCGGAGTCGGAGTCAGAGTCGTGTTTTTTTTAACTACTTCACAGCCCTGGATGTTTCTTTTATCGGATGTACATTTATTTCCCTTAATAAAAAATAATCAATTATTCAAAAATACTTAATTTAATTATAATACTAAGTATAACCATAATTACTTTTAATTATCTGAATGACGTATTTTTCATAAAATCATTTAATTTTAGTAAATTCAGGACGTGGGTTTTTTTTAATTATTTCGTTAATACATTAATTTTTAAGACATGTTTATAAAAAAATATTTAAAACCCATCCGTCACGGCGGCTCGAAAATAACCGTGTCGTCCGAAAGGGGTATCTCAGTATCTTTCTGATGAATCCTTAATGTTAATTTTTTTAAGAAAAAAAAATATTTTAATTATAAATATAGTTTTTATAATATGCTTCATATTTTAGTCTATATTTTATTTTTTTAACTAATCAATATAATACGTAAATAACAACGCTCTCAGCGATATCTCGCCGTAGACTAAGCTCTCACAGCACGTTCCACTCGTACGTTTTACTCACACTCGGCACATCGTACCGAATGCGAGCGAGAAAAAAACATCGCGCGCGTGGCAACAGCAGCGAATATTGTTGTTTTTATTATTTTTCGCAATTGCAGACAATAAAGAACAATGATTATTTATAAATAATAAGACAGCATATATTATTCTTGAAGACATATTGATATCAAACAAAAATATTGTAATTGTCAAAAACAACGGATAAAATATGGATAAATAAACATCTACAGGAGTCAAAAGATTGAAGCTCTAGTAGGTATAACAGCTATATTAAATTTAATTTTAATTAAAATCTATTTAAATATTCTTCTTTATATATATCCTGAACCTTTATGTCAAAATTAATAAAAGTAATGAAACCTCTCATTTTCATATTTGCAACTTATCTTTTTTCAGCAAATAAAGTCTTCGAAAATTATCCCCTGAGCAAAGGAAAATCGAATGTATATAAATTTTCCTTATTAATATTTTTTAATACAACAAATAATAATCAATTATGCAAATTTACTTAGTTTGTATTCAAACTAATATTATTATTATTATTTGAATTATCTCCAGGACATGATTTTTTAATATTTTTTAATTATATCAGTTTTAATAAAAAAAAATATGAAAATATAGTAAAAATCTAAATTTATTTATTAATTATATGACTTCAAGCTAAGCCAAATATTTATAAATCCTTTGGTTAACACTCGGGCGACCGGTCCCGCGCCCGCGCGGAAATTTTCGTAAGCGGTAAACAACCGCTCCCGCGTTCGCGCGGGTTTACGTCGCGCGCGTTAGATAGACGACACTTGAGGATATCTTTTTTAATTTACGACATATTACTGTCGGCTAATTGCTCTACGTAATAACATACCATTCGCCGAAATTTATAGATCAAAATCGTCCTTGAAATAGAATATATTTGTCAGTTCAAAGACGTTGGTTCATGGCATTCAAGTTTTCTTGTTTATCAGCTCGGCAATAAAGTTTCATTGTTTTACTCTGGGTTCAAATGTTTTAAAATAGGATAATAAACAGAATTTCGGTAAAAGATAGATGCATTTCTCAACGGATTGGAGATGAATGGCACATTGTATAATGTTTTTTTGAAAAGATTTATTACTGAACCCTATGACATGAATCATAAAACCCGGAAATGTTTCAGATATAGATAGATGGTAGTCTACTTTCTCGAAATTTTAATTGTATTTTTTAACCAATTAGCGAAGTCTTGACACAGTCAATATAATGTTGACCATCCTTGACTTGTATTAAAGATTGTATTTTTAGTTTGAAATATCGGTCGAATAGAGTGCATCCTATATAATTACGCCGCGATTACGTTTTGCATTTATGAGGTATTTCGTATTTTGCGCCATTGTGATGACGTATAGCTGTTCTGTCATCAAACCACTGACGATTGATAGAGGTACCTATCTGCCTAATTCACTTGGAAGTCTGGTAAAACATAATAAATATTTTGCTTTTTTTAGTCGATGACTGTGTAATAATGTAGAGAATGTAAACAGAAATAATTAAACAGATCATAGTTTGAAATCTACTAATACGACAAGCATACAGCTAAATAATGTAAAATGTTCACAGAATATTAACATTTCGAAAGAATTTGACATTGTTTTGTGGTTTTATGTAGATGCTAACTATATGTGTAAGTATGAATTTTATATAAAAATAAAAATAAATCATGTTTTCCAGCTTTATAATTTTATTTTTTAACCAATTATTTTTAATTTGCGTATAGTATATACTATACGCTGCACTATACATTTTAATTTATCCAATTCGCTCAACTGAGTAAAAAGTATAAGCATAATTCTCAATGCCGTGCGAAATAACAAAATCACGAAAAATGTGCGGTGTCCACGCGTATATTTGACGCGCAAGGCCCGGTCGCCTGAGTGTTAACATGATATTTCATTGTTTAACAGTTAACGTTAAAAACTTTATTTAAATTAAAATAAGGTACATATTTAGAGAATGTTAGTAATTTATTTATTTGACATACAATTTATGGTTTTTCAATAAACTCCAAAATACTACGGATCTGTATGAAGAGGATTTTTAAAGATCTGAAGGTAGTAATGGCTTAAAGATCTGAGGGTTGTATATAGAATCCAGTAAGATATATTTAGAATTAATATATCTTATTTTATCAGTAATAAATGTAATACATGGATATCTGATACTATCTAATATTTTTTATAATGACGATATATTTATTTGATCTCGCAAACATTTGTTAGATTAATGTTTGAGCGAGGAAATACAATCATTTCATTAAATTTAATTAATAATAAAATTATATCGGACAAAATGAAACATACTGGAACATTTTTTACATGTATAATTCATTTAAATATACGTAAGATATTTTCTAAATATTTATATATGTATAGATTTTTCGTAGTTAAAATTAAATTATTATTTAAATTAATTCAAATGACTCCTAAATTGAGCGTTTAATATTTCAATTAAATTCAAGTGCTGAAATCTAAATTTCAGCGACGTCCTTTGCGCGAATAAGCGTCGGCTTTGAAACCGCTAATCTAATTTAAAATATAACAAAATTAATTTATTATAAAATCCTTCACGGAGCATGTTTTGGGAGACGCGTCATCCACGCGATTACGCACTCGCTCGCGCCACTTTAATTTAATTTAATATAAAAATGGCCGAATTCAGGCAAAATCGTCGTTTATCGCAAAGGATTCCCCGTCGCGAAATCACCTAGCATCCCCTAACGATCTCCTACTTACTCTTTTGATATTCTGGCCACCGCCAAGAGATTCATATTGGGCCCCACAAAAGCAGGATATTAAGGCGATTCCATCAACGAGTCGAGTGTCGTTAGTTTCGGATTTCTGGACCCACGGATTTGTGGCGACTTGAAAATATTTTCGGCATTTTCGAAATAGCCAATTAGGGGTCCGGTCTTGAGCACCACGTGTGCCACTCGTATATTCATGGCGAATACATATATATACATTCCGTACTGGGCTTAAGTGTACGAATGTATCCGATAATCCAATTTATGGCATAAAGAAAGGCCCATGGCGGTGAGGGCTTTTGCGAATTTTTCCGACCGAATTTTTCATCGCTCTGCATGAATTAAAACATTGGTGCGAAATAAAATTAAGAAAGGTAAATTGTACCTATTTAAATGAGGGTTGTAAATTTAATGTGAATGTATTTAAAACAATCACTGTTTTTGTCTTGGGCCCTACTCCTAACAAATGGCGCCATTAATCTTGGTTTAATGTGGAGTAGAGTTAATAAGACCTTATCCAGTTAAAATGCCAGCGAAATCTCAATTTCTCATACATTTTAAGCTTATAATAATTAATTTATATGTATATCTTTTATTTAAATTATAGTATGTACATGATTATTTATAGCTTATCGCATTTTTTTATTAATTCACTACAGTTGTTGAACATAAAACGCATAATTAACAGATTTTCCGTGTTACGAAATTACCGATCTATTTAGTTCTTTATTACTGTTGTGAAAACTTTTAGATATATCTATTAAATAAAAGATTTGCATAATCCTTTTTATTTAATAGATAAACAATCAAAGATACCTAACAATGTCAGAACTCATCGATCGATCAAATGGATGCTCCATCCTAAATAAAATATACACGTCAAACCCCTAGAACCAGAATTCAAAAAGTTAACAATTTTATAGCTTATATTGATTCGAAATTTAAAGATTATTATGTGCCCGAAAGAGATATAAGTATAGAGTCAAATCGTAAAGTTTAAGGGGAAAATAAGTTTCATCACATTTAATAAGAATAAACCTACAAAATGGGGTATCAGAATATATGTGTTAGCTGGTACAACTAATAGTTTATATATCCATTTTACCGTACTATGGCAGCATTACAACCAGACATCTTGTACGACCTGATCTTTTAGGAATGACGTGTTATTTCACAGCCACAAAAAAGAAATAAATTTTGGCAGGGTATCATTAAAATGCCCAAATTTACCCTACGCAAATGAGTAATAGCTTGTAGGTCTAGCTAAATAATAGTATTATCGTGGCGGGATAAAAGGAATTGTAAGAAGTATTACTTACTTTCTGCATCAGAAAGTCAGTGAGTGTCTCGGAAATTTTTTTTTATGTGGAACGGTGGTAGAATTTTAGAAACCAAATTAAAATATACAGAAAACATGCGAGGAGTCGATCGAGCAGATCAACTCGCATCCTATTATTGTTTTTTTACGAAAATCTTTAAAATGGTGGAAAAAACTGTTTTTTTGGGGTTTGGAAAAATGTTAAATTAACGCCTATACGTTATATAAGGCTAAGCAAATTAAAAATAATAAAAAACCAATGAAGCACTCAAAATTAGTTTTGCAAATTATCGGAGATTTTAGAAAAGGTTCTTCAACTCACTTTGGAGAATATCAACATCGAACACAGAAGAACGTCTAAATAAAACCTCATTTCGTTTTTTAATAAGGGTAAGAAACATAAAAGACTGTTTGGCTTTTTTCAAAAGAAATGTGTGAAAGGTGGAAGACACGAAAGAAACGCGATTTTATTGTGATACGTGTACTAGAAAGCCAAGTCTTCATCCAGAAAATTGTTTTAAAAGATATCATGCCATGTGAGAAAAATTATAGAATTGTAGTTTAACAGTTATTTTCAGTATATCAAGTTCGTTTTCTTCATACATATATTTTACTTAGAGTTGAATATATATACAATTTCCCTAAAGAATATAATGTAATGTTAAAGGGTTATAATTTACTATAAAATATTGTCAAAATTACATTATTTATTTTTCCCGTCTGAATAGAATAAACAATATATTTTATGTTATTTTGTATTATTAAAAATAATAATTACATATTTTTATTTGTTTATTGATTAATTTAAATTCACGTTTAAAACGTTTTTTTTTTTAATGTGTTCAACCCCTGACATTACAAACGGAGTGGATCGGTTACGCTGTCTTGGCGGCAACTCAAAAATGTATTGTTTTCAATTGTAATTTTTCCAATATATCGACACCTAATTGTTGCATATTTTTGAAGGTCGTAAGTAATAATTCAAGTTATACTGTTATTATAAAAAGATAGTGTCTATAGTGATATCTAATACGTTTCCGAAGGACTTTTACATGTTACGTATAAAATTTCAACAGTTGTGTTAGAACCTTCCTAAAAAATTTACATGACTAGTTTACTTACTAAAAATGATATATTTAGTAAATTTAAGATATTCTTTATAATTATTTACATTGGTTTTGGAAAAATATTGAAAGAAAAAATGTGACATTAAATCAATTTTCGGAATTATATTTTGAAGAAATCTTGAAATAAAAACGAGTTGGCGCTACCCCATTTGGAAAAAAAATACGAGTTTTAAGGGTTAATATTATCTTATATAAAAAAAAATCGTGCGATTTGTGTATGACTGGTATAGATATTAGGACCTTTAAAATACTTGGTTAATATATTAACCTAGCCGATGCCCATAAGATCTATTTGAGACCCCATTTTATTTTATTTTTCTCTAATAACTCTCTTAATTTAAATCCTAGATGTCACAAACTTTTATGTATTTGTCTAAAACAGTCAGAAAAATAAATATTATAATTAATCATTGACATTTATTGTTTGCAATTGCGAAAAAAAAATAAAAACAACAATATTCGCTTCTGTTACCAAGGGCACAATGTTATTTCTCGCTCGCATCCGGTACGATGTGTTGAGTGCGAGTAATTATGCGATTAACACGTGCGGTGAGAATATCATTAAGCGTCATATTGATCATAAACATCTATTTTATTCTTAGAATAATATATTTAAAAAAAGATGTCAAGGTATTGATGAATTCTTCATCACTTGTTTTCGAGCCTCCGTGACGGATCGGTTAAACAAACTACGATTTTTGATTTGAAGTCCCTCTCTACGATATTTATATGTATGATTTTTATAGCCAAATAATGTTGTACAGTTCGAAAAAGTTTATGGTCGAGAGGGTCAATATTGGGAGAGTATAGTAGATGGTATATAAATATTCAGTACAATACTTTGAATTTATTAATGTTTTTATATACTATTGTATTATCGCTAATTCCGGTTTTATTGTTATTAATATAACAAAACAGTGATTGTATTTTTATTTATTACCAGCGACAAAATGGACCGACCGGACCCGATTATATATTTGTTAGATTAATACACTTTCATTATCTTAGATTGCATTGAAATAACAAAGAGCGCTGCTCCTGTCCCAAGCTGTCGCCTTTTAACATGGCAACGAGTTTTAATTTAATTGAATTCATATTTTAAGACGATGTATCTCTATATAGATTCTGGAAGGCAGTGATGGGAGTTACGCCTTCATTAATTTTGATCCATGACACGTGTCGATGAGTCACTCAACTCAATAAATCCCAATCTGTGGATCCATGGCCTTGTGGTATAGAATAATATCAGTATCTGGAAAAGATCCTGAAGAACCAGTGTCGTGGTTTGATACTGGAGGGATAATAAATGTAAGAGACTCGAAGAATTGTTAGACTCGAAGTCATAAATACTCATGGCGAAGATATTCCAGCACGTAAACAATAAACTATCTAGATGCCAATATCAAGTCGGAGGTAGAAATTATCGTCAGGATTGAGATGGCAAAAAATTCTATTATAAAAAGTAAAAAATCTTGTCGCTGACTCTTCTTGTAGACCGTCTCTAAACTCACATTTCTGTATAAGTTTGGAAACGGATGTGAGATATGGACGTTGATGGTAGCAAACAATAATCAGCTGAAAACTTTAGAAATATAGTACTCCCAAAGAATTAAAGATTCTATAGGCAGAAGTCTTAAAATTAGAACCGTACTTTAACTTCTTCGCAAGGAACAAGAGCTACTGGACACCGTAAAATATCTAAATTTGGTAAATCGGTCAAACTTACTACTTTGTAGACATCAATCGTGGACCAAAGTAACGTTGCCTACAGACCATCATGGAGGGAAAAGTGGATGAAAAACTGTGGCTGAGAAGAAAGAATTAATCATAGTCCCACAATAGTCGTATCTGAACCGGGTTAGGAGCGCCGGAATTATTTTAGCTCGCCAAAAATAGACAAATTTCTAAAGAAAAGGCAAAGACCAGTAGATCGCCTACGTCTGAAAATGGACATGGTAGGTGAAAACGAAGATCATCTATAATCATCATTGGATATAAATTTTTAGCCTACATTATCTTTTGAGATCTTGGAGTTTTTTTAAAGTATAAATTACGATCGCTTTAAAATCTCTCAAATTTTACGTGACGAATTGTTCTTTATAACATGTGTATACTTTGAGGTATATATTTAATATTAATATGGCCTTTCGACAATACACAATTAAAAAAAACATTGAGTCGCAACGAGTGAGGATACGGAGATATAAGCTAATCGAATAGTGGCATATGTATACATGTCGGTCACATAATGTT
>JAGXCT010033246.1:0-19377 GCA_022495035.1 Philopotamus ludificatus | reverse complement strand
ATCCCATAATTCAAAAATATTTTTTTGCAAGGAGCATTGAATGAGTGACCCGACAATAAAAATTTTCTACTCGTTCCCGGCAATCATACCTCGGGCCCGGTGCAATATCGAAAGAGATTTACGACCCGTCAATATTAATATTATACGTTTTTCAGTCCGAGAGTGCGAAACAGTATCGGCATAATTTTGCATGCGAATTTTACGACTGTTTAGCCCGACTGAGAGTCACGTACGGACGCCATAAAATTTTGAAATGCATTTTTTCGCAAAATATTTATATATATTAATATATATTTTTTGATAAAATTAGTTTCGGTCGGTGGTGTAATAATCCCCTCTGTATAAATTATCGGAGAAGACCCTCGGCCATATTCAGTTTGATTAATCAGTTCATGGCCGGTTGAGCAGATACTATTAATTTCTTGATTTATTGTTACTACGCTACTGTTATAAAATAAATTAAATAATTGAACGACAGTTGGATTCGCGTCTCAGCATCCTTTGTAATAATACAATATGTTATTTTATTTAAATTATATATTGTTATGGACGGAGAATCTTTCATAATAAATTTCGCAGAATTCGGCGTTTTAAATTTTCCGCAGGCCTCTCTATTCCTACGTGTAGTATTCATAAATACGCAGAAAAATAATTGCAAAGTTCAAAAAGATATTTTTTTATTATTATTAAAATTATTATTGTTCTTTCGTGTCAAGAAATTAAATTCAGACTAGACGTAAATTGATTAAATCTTGTTTCAGATTGGATTACGCGCTCATAATAATATTACATGATACTGATTGCGTAACAAATTGATAATTTCAACTGCAGTCCTTATGCAGTTGATTTTTGAATCAAGGAGCAAACCGGTCGGCACCTCTATCAAAGCCAGGTGATGGATCGCCTCAGGATTTCACCGTGGATGGATCCTTTCACAACAAAGGGCCGGTTCAAAGCCCAACACTTTGTTGCTGGCAGACTGACTACCACTGAAAGACGCAGAAATGCCTCGGCTTAACGATCCATTGTTTCACATACCACCGGTCCGCAGTCATCCAGGGACTGTCGATACAATGTTGCATATGATGCATCGAAATGGGGTTCCTTTTCAACGGCAACGGCGTCAATGGATGGAATCTCGATGGATATTTATTTCTGTCATACATGAATCACCGAAGAGATGCATCACGGTTCATTAGTAATTATTTAAAATGTCTACGAACGACTCATTAGTCCGTGGAACATAGAATTGATCGTTTTCAGATCTGGTTAAGATGCTTAACTTTGATCCGAGCGGTGGAAAAACAAAAATGTTTTTCGCTAAACAATATTTTACTGAAATTTACAAGCGAGAGCTGCCACAAAGGTGGAGGTCACCTTGGCCAAATACGCTGTGTATACATCGAAATATATGGTATTAATTTTTATTTGGCAGCGAATGAATACACAATAATAATTAATATTATCATAAATATGAAATTATATTAAATAATAGAATTCTGAGATTATACGGTGTTCGCAGTCTCCCAAACCTATTCAAATGTCAATATATCTAATACTGATTAAAATATTGATATAATTTAATTTTTCTTGTATGTTTACTAAATTGTTTGTATTAGTTTTAAGTACATCTCTATATTTATGTCCATGAGCATTTAAATTCCCTTATTAAAAGAAGCTTTTAAGTTGAGCTGCAAACCAATTCGCCCTATTGTCTAGTAGAATCGAACCATTATCTATGCTAAGATGTAAAGGCGATTAAATATGTAAAAGTCTATTGAAACAATGACAAAAAAAAATTGTTATGGCCTGTAGGTAACCAGTGTTATGACTTGTAGGTATATTAGTATGAGAGACTTATTCTCCTTGCATCTTTAGAATCTTAATCGATTCTTAATATGGGTGAATAGCGCTTTGAAATTTTTCTGTTATGCCAACCATCCATTGTAATCAAAATAAATAAATATTTAGAAGCAGTTTTTCTGAAACTAATACCCGTCTAAGCTCAAATGAATGAAAATCTAAGGATGCTGTGATACAGGTACTGCTCTGTAAAATTATATAATATTTCGACTCGTTATGCCATTACCATTGTCGATCAACTTTTGATCGACTATGAGCTGTTTTACATATAAAAAAAATTAAAGCCAGCGTCATTAAATTTAGCAATTTTTTTTGAAATGTTTAATTATATCCCTGTTTTAATTACCGCTCACTGACGATTATCCGTGCTAGCCGATGTAGTGGTGGAGAGGCCATACGGATAATCATATCAGACTCTTATTTAACCCTGTCAATATTTATTTAGAAAATCAGTGATTCTGGTTTACTTATAGGAATTTTTGAATTTTCTAATTATATATTCCACATATACATAAATATGTATAAATAATTTTAACATTTTCTATAGTGTATTTGGGTATTGGTTGTTTTTGTAAAAGACACGGATCTTTAATTTTTGTATGAATTCTATCACTTTTTACACAATTTTTTACAGTAATTCTGGTTCTGACGAAAGACTTATTTGTAAAAGTACGTCAATTTTTTCTCCAAATCCGAATCACACTGTATCTCAAATACCTCTATTTGATTAGATACTGTTTTTACTTTTATATAATTCAAAGAGAACAGAGAAAATTTGTCTTCCAATAATTTAGAATCTCCAAATCTTATTTAATATTCATTTCTAAGTCTTATATTTTCTTTCCTACGTAGAGTTTCACATACACTTGATGTGATCGTGTTTCATTACTTTAAAGTGGGCTAAATCTTCATTTTTTAACTGCTTTTTCCCTGGAACTAGCTTACTTTTGAATGCCTTAACTCAGTCACAAATGTTCGTAATAATCTGATATTTTCCTTGTAGTTTTAAATATAAATTTGCATATAGAATAAATCTTGTACTTTGATTTATTCTTATTTAGATCTGCTATACTTCTTCATTCAAGTCTTAGAATTGTTTAAGCCTTATAATTAATCCACTGATTAAGCCACTCAGTCCATTTTTAGATAATTCTATGAGTTACTTTCGTTTTTTTACAAAATCATTAAATTTCATCTGATATCCAATTTAAAAAATACATTTTTTTTTTAATTAAATAAAAAAAAACCTAGTTTATGTTGTTTACTAGAAAATCATCTTGTGCAATACATCTGGCCGACGGGGTGGAAAAGCTTGAGATATGTACTTATTTACGTAAAACATCTTTCAGTTTACCTCAATCAACTTCAGCGTAATAAAAATCGTAAATAAAATATTTTGTCTTAAATTTAAAATTATTGTCTAAAAAATATTTTGGGCATATACATCTGGTCCATGGACCGGAAAAGGTTAAGAAGCTTAGAACATGATATCCAACGTACCTCTGTATATTGTGACCAATCTCAATTATTGGTGTTTAATTCAGTTAACAAATTAAATAACTGTCGCTTATTTAAACTTGATTCTTTGTATCAAAATTAATTAATTTATACTAACTATTCTAGATAATATTTCTTTTCATATTCATCGCATAGTAAAAATATTATTAATTAACATATGTATGTATTAAACACATTACAATCCGTTGACGCATTTTCGCGTCATAGCAAAATTTGCGGTCAATCTGTTCACGCGTTTTCGCGGTCTAAATCGTTAGAACATCCAAATATATCGAAAAACGATCTAAAACAATTTGGTGCGAAAACCCCTGACTGTAAAATATTAATATATGTAATACAAAAAGAGCTAGATATGACTGTGACAATAATATTTTTTAAGTGTGAATTTTGATCATCTAAATTTATTACCTTCCATTTTTTTTTTATTTAATTGATCAGACTAATATTAATATGAACAAAAAATAATAGATTTTGATAATATTTGAATTAAAATAAACAATTTGTTAAGATCTTTTATATTAGTAATCTAGAGTATATATATCATATATCTTAATTTTTTATTTCAATTTAAAAAAATGCCTAATAAATGTAACAAAATATTGTTTTATGGTTTATAAATCTCTAGTTGAATATAATATAAAATATCATCTCAATTTTATGTTGGTCACATACCTTCCATAATTACATCTAAAAGCACACAAGACGTAAGAATACCCTACGATAATAAAAACCATTATTAATTTCGAGCTATGATATCGGAACAGAATAAAATCAATATGAAATAAAATTTCCAATGAATCAAACTCGAACTATTATTAAAGACCATCGCCCCGAGCCATAACTTTCAGGGTTCGCCGTGTAATTTTATCCTTTGTAAGGTAGCCAGCTCCTTTTTTACTCCGCTTTTTTTTTATTCCAGCCCGATATAGAGAGATATGGAGATAGGACTCCCCCATAGCCGTAATAACGTGTCATAATTACTTTGATACAGTGCCTATCTGACCGCATAATTAATATAATACGATACGTGAATCGTAACGACTGTGTGCTTCTATGAAATTACCATTGTCAGAGAATTCCCCATATCCATACGCATTTTTTTTCTCGTCCAAACATATCTAATTTTATTACGCGGAAACACGGACGGTAATTTTTATTTAGTTAATTTACGCGTACATATTTTTTATTACGTTATGAAAACTGAGTTACGTCATGAAATGACTCAATCTGCGTGATGAATCTGTCTCGCGATGGGTTTTTGTTACGAAATTTTTGTACGAATTAACCTCGGTTAGCTGACGGGTTGAGCGAAACTTTGTTGAGGTTTTTAATCAGGAATGTATTATAAAAAATATATATTTAAAAAAGTATGTGTATACATTAGGGTAATCCATCTTGCTGTGTTAATGTTCAGTAGCATATTGCCCCTGGGTCTATTTTGATGCACTATGAGAACCCTAATATTATATGACCTGTACAAGCTTAGATGCACATGGCAGGTGAAAAAAATCATAAAAAAATGAATTTAATGCATACGAGTTTTGTATATGAAATTATTTTCTTGATATTATATTCTCGCCATAAGTATCTACCCTATTAATATTATAATAGTATTATAACAAAGCTAACTTAATTAAAATCAACCTATATATCCTTTTTATTCTAGTAATCGACGCGTAAATAAAATCGAATAAAAAATTGTATACGTTTGTTTAAAAAAATAATTCTCTCTACATTTCTGAGATCAAAATTAATTATTGCACAAATTTATTAAGGTGGATGAAATTAGGGTAGTTTCAGAGAATATTTCAATAGCTATTGTGCTACCTTTAGTCCTTATTTTTAATTGTTATCATCTGACTCTATAGGATCGGTGAAAAAATTTCCATCACGTCTATTTAGCATCAGAATTTAGTCGTTAAAAAAAGGAATATACGTGAGAGTGATTTTCTGTATTGTTTAAAAAAAATCTTTATATATACAGTGAAACCCTGTTTTTATTAGTTTTGCCGCTATTTGCATTCAATTTTTGCAGTCCCGTTTTATTTTAGTACATTTAGTACCCGCCTTTACGTTTTTATTTACCGTTAATATTTACGTTTGATATATTTAAAATTCGAATCAATTTTTAAACATATATATAAATAAATGCGCGACGTTTTTAAATATTAGAAATGTATAATAGGAAGCAGAACGGTCCATTAATTCGAGATAAAGCTCTCCACATTGCGTCTCGATTAAATATTGAAAATTGCTGGATAGATCGTTTCAAGAAGAGGCAATCTCAGAGAGTCTCGAAGTGTCGATTTGATCATCGCTGAAGATTGGAAGCAGACGTTTCTACTGCAATTGCAGACTATGATCCAAGAGATATTTTTATTGCTGATGAATCAGGACTGTTCCTCAATATTTTTACCTCGAAGTCATTCGCCTTCGAGGTTTTCATCAAGATTAAAATTTATCATGGAGGAAAATTAAGTAAAAACAGTCTAACTGTTTGATTACAAATTCATACGGCAGTGAAAAGTTTCCCTCGTTAGTTATTGAAAAAGCACAAAAATCGCTATGCTTCAAAAATGTCAATGAGGTAAGCCATGAGGCTTATTGGGGGCCTTAAAAGCTGTTATACTGAAAACATTATTTTTTCATTGAAAACGTACAAGACATATTATAAGATCGAGATATATCCATTTATAAGATCAAAAGAGCTATAAAGAGCACAAAAATATGTATCACACTGATTTACGTGATTAACTAAATAAAAAAATAAAAATTTTCGCAACCGTAATCTACGTTTTTCCTCCAATTTATTTTATCGGTCCCTTCAAAAACGTAAAAACGGGGTTTCACTGTTCTTCCATTTTTTTTTTGACCGCACAACATAATTTGTATAAACTTCGATACGGATTTACGTTACAAGATATAGTCGTAGAACTATTTAATCATGTTATACGAGGGTCAGGTGTATTTATTATCAATCTAATAAATCAAAACTTAAGAGTTAGGAAAACGATTTATTATAATAAATAAAATATGCCTAAATTTGTTAATCAAGTAAATGATATTATTAAAATACTTTTTATATGAATTTTTATTCATTCATCATCCTTTACGTCGAATTATTTTCTTACGAACTAATGGAGACTATAATAGTTTTACTCATAAATTACATTAATGTTTTTAAGATAAACTCTATGTACACCTTAGTCTCGTATAACACGGTCATATGGTGCTAGAAAAACGTCGTGTAATACAAATTCGTATTATACGAGGTTTAAGTTCATACAAAAATACTCTTTGCGTTCCAAAAAATATAGAAGTTTGTTAATATCCTTTTTTTATTAACAATCGACAAAATATACATTTACATATTATTTGAAAAAAATTGAATAACATACATATCATTTATTCGTCAATACCATCACTAACAATTCTATATGTTCGACTCCTTTTCTAGATCAGTTGTCAGTGTTTATAATTTCGGCGAATTCTGAAGTCAATTTTTTGGAAAATTCTGTCTCGAATTTTTATATTTTATAGTGAGAATCGCTGCGTAAAATTTTCAAACCGTTTTCTACTAGCAGGAAAACTGTGATTGATGATCTTCAGATGACGATTGTGTAGTTCTTTTTATATCATCGTCAATTTTTATTGCTTAATTTTGAATAATAAAGAGCCTTTCCATCCTTTCTATTATTACTGAGCGTATACGCGCAGAATTTTTCTTACTTAATCTATTTCGCAAATGTTATTATTTTTAATCCAATATTATATTTTAATGTATGTACATACATAAATATTTTCTATGACACATTTACACCGATTCGATTAGCATATTTCGCAATACCTGCCTACTACGGAAATCGCAGCATCATTGTATTATACATTTTTTTTATGATTAATGAAACTTATTTGCATAAAAAATCTATATTGCGATAATTTATGGATGTTCATTTATAAAGTCCATATATTTATTATTGCATTCGATATTAATATATTGCTGTGGTTTCAAATAGCCTCGACAAATATAACATTAAATGTATACAGAATCATACAATCGAAAAATAAGTTTTAAAAAATGTTCACAGAATAATAAAATTAATAAAATAAATTGCATCAACTCCTGTTTGTTACTTCTGGGATTTAAATAGAATATTGGAATCTTTTCTGGCATACTCTATATAATCATCATCATCATTTGCCAGCCACAAGGCTCTCACTCGTTGAGGGCATGGGCCTTACTGCAGCTCTACTTGGTGATCGAGGCCAAAGGAACCTGAGTCTCACACATGACGTGAGGGCTCCCCTTTCGTGTCCATACCGCGGGGACCCGAGCCGTCTTGGTATGCAGATTTTTTGTAAAGAGTTTCCCTCTCTTGGCCATTGCTGGCATTGGACGTACATCTTCTACCATGTTGGTATCGGATTTTACCCTCTCTACTGTGTCCAGGCAAGTAGGAGGGGGTTTGCCTCGGTATTCGTTTGTTCTCTTCTCCAAGGCGTTATCTGCTTATAACGAGTCATGATTGACAAGTAGCGAGCGACCACACACATACACCTATATAGATATACACAGGCATACATATGCACATCTGCCCAAAACGAGTCTCAAGTAGCTGGTCGCAAGTGATTATTAGCCCTGTCGCGTAATAATAATCCTTTCATCATGGGAAAGACCTCCTCAAAGAAGGAAGAGGAGCGAAAGTATCGAGACTAAGACCAATTATTGATCAACAGATTAGGGTTTTCCTTCCCAGGGTATACTGGCTCTATGGTGAGAAATCCGTTAGAGACCAGATTTATTTATGCAAACAAGGATATGTTGTGTACACCAACATAAATAACACATTTTGCATAATTTACAAAACTCTTCATATTAACTTTAAAAGTAATTTTAGTAAAACTTCAAAATACTACTTTTTTTTGTAAAATACTTGATTTTCTGTGAATAAAGAGAAACTTCTGGATACTTGAGTGATCCAAAGAATAATAGTGTACCACTTCTATTTTTTTTTATAATAAAATAACTAATCTCTATCCTCCAGGATTTGGACACAAAATATTTTGAATTTTTTAATTTAGCCGATTGTATAAGTATATTTTGCTGTTTTGGTACACTTGTAGTTGACGTATCTTGACATCGATGGTCATATTTGATACCTTTATTTATTATTGACCGTCAGGAAGGTTTCACATATTATAGTGGGTGATTTTTATCGAAAAAAATAAAAACTTGGCAATAACTTTAGCCAAAAACAATTTGGATGATGCCTCGACTTCCAAATTCATCGGAATAGCCTTGACTTACTCTACAAAGTTGAAAAAAACGAATAAACTACATTTTACCTATATTAAGGAGACAAAGACAGATTGTCTGAAATTATTATCGATTCTTTTTAATATAAATTGATTTTTTTTAATTGGATTATTCTAAGAATAAAAATAGTTATTCATTATATGCTTTATAATTTGGTCGATACTTTGAATTTTTTAACTAATCAATATGACGCATAACACTGTCGGCGATGTCTCGCCGCAAACTAAGCTCTCGCTTCCACCTTTCACTCACACCCGACACATCGTACCGGATGCGAGCGAGAAAAAACATCGCACCCGTGACAACAGCAGACAATCACAGAAATTTGATTATTAATAAGAATTATTCTTTAAACTTTTTTAGACAAATATAAAAAGTTTGTGATATATAGTTTTATATTAAAAGTTATTCATGAAAAATAAAAAACTTGTTTAGCATATTGAACAGCAAAATTACTAATCTCTTCTACTTCCTTACCTCTATTAAAATTCATACCCAATATACCCCATTGCACGGCTAGGTTAACAAAAAAAATCTAATATGTATGTTATGTAATTAGAATTAAATTTATTTAGAGAATACTTAATCTATCTAGATGCTCACTAATACTAAAATTCTTTACATATCTAAACGCGAGTTCTTCGATTATTCAAACGCGTAACGAGCGCATATTTCATCATGATATGATACGAACATGAATCGGATCTACAACGCGGCGCGATTGACATTCATGACCGCGATTTTTAATTGCATTTACAAATAAATTAAATAGATTTAAGTGTTAAAATTATCAATTTCTTCTACTTTCTTACCTGTATTAAAATTCATATTCAATATTTCCTATCGGCACATCTAGGCTATCAAAAAATAATATCGTATATACAATTTTTATAGATGACTTGTATGATATCTGATTTAAATTGAATTTATTTAGTATGATTAAAACAAAGATTTTTTTCATACACATTCGACCATCCTTGATGCATCTGAGATATTTTTATTGAATTATAGATGTTGTCATTTTTCTACAAAATCTTTCAATGTCTGATTTGTCAAATGTGCACTTTGCAGTTAGCAATACCCCCTTGACCTATGAACCCCCCTGAAACTATTTATTTCTATCAAAAACAATTATAAATTGTAATCAAAGAAGAGGCTAGATTTTATTTGTATTATATTTAAACGCATTTTAGGAAATATTTGACATAAACTGAAAAAAAATATACTTTGTAATTTTTTCTCTTCATCGTAATTGCGGATGGTCATAAATTGCTTATCATGGGGTCATTTATTTATCATGGGATCGAATGAGTGGTACTGATTATATTAATATTAATTAATCAAATCGTCATCTTCGTATAAAAATCTTTCAAGATTGTTCATTAAAGAAATAATACCTTGATCAATGAATTAATGTTGACTTTTCAATAAAATGTATTTTATTTATGTTCCTTCTGTTTGGTCATAGTTTAAAGTTTTCCGTTTAATCTAGTGATGTACGTATCCAGATTTATGTAGACGATTATACAAGGGACTTTTGCAGGAAGAGCATTGTTGAGGTTAGAGCAACAGATCCAACAGTGGGTTCATAAGCTCACGCCAATAGCAATAAATTGTAAGTCCTAGCTCGTGGTTAGCCGGTCTGTGTTCTGGTTTCAATTCTCTTAAGCAGAACGAATTTATATACCCAATAACCATTGGAACGTAGCCGATAAATGCAATTCTCAATTAATTATCCGGCAAAGTGACTTGTGAATATGCATTCGAAAAGAATGCAACGCGATGGATGTTTCTAGTTGTTTTATTAATAATAAAAAAATGTCTTAATGACGTGTTTGTGTATAGAATTACACGTGTCTACAATAAAAAAAAAGTGTATGCATCTGCTAGAGAGGTGTAGAGAAATAACAATTTTTAACAATTAATCATCTCCCGTACCTATTTCGGGTCTACAATTTCTGTGGCCGATGACGAATAGTCTTGTTTTTATTTTTGGTGGTATTGGATAACGCCATGAAAGGTGTGCATCACAGCGGACAGCGGTGCTAAACCATTTTTTTCATAAATCCAGCCATTAAACCTAATTGGCCTCATAAAATATTAAATATTATTTTCATTTTACGGCTCTTTAAAATATTTTAAGGTCTAATTTTATTTTCGTCATTATAAAATTATACGAATTTTTAATTACTCATCCGTCAGGGCTCGGATAGACGGAGAAAAGGGTGGATTTTTAGTACGCAATAAAAAGTCTATGTTCTTTAAAGCTCAAAGATTCCATTAATTTATGAATACTTAATGAAAAACAAAACGTTCGCTTATTTTTTTTCAGCAATGTCATCAAGAAAATCGCAAATTAATTGCCAACAAATGTATTCATAACTCGTAAATGCTTAAATTATTTATTATTAATATTTTAATCGAACAGGATATGGCAACTAATTCCTTTGAAGTTGTAATATTTTCGTTAGAAATATTTTTAGAAAAATCTTTGATGTCAGATACATAATATAGACGAGGAAATTAGAGAGCTATAGTCGGGATTCCTATAGATAGCCACGTATTTTATTAAACTGCATCCCGTCCCGTTCTTCAGCGTTGTCTTCCCCGTCATTGGCGACAATGGCCGGTTAATTGCTAGCGGAATATTCTTGCTCGCTGCGCCGGTAAGGCGATATTCTTATTGCATTTCAGTTTCCGGTTGGCGCATCTTCCGGGGCGCCATTTTTGTAAACGGATTACGTGTAGTTTAGTTGCGCGGACAAAGCGTCTCCGAGATGAAAGGAATGCCATTAATTCGAGCAACTCGAATTTGTCTCCGAGCGTAGTGTTACAGTCAGCCTGAGGAATCTATTTTAGAAACATGCAGACTTAATTAACATCGACTATGAGATATTTTGTTATGCGTCATCGCGTTTGTGCCCCCGTCGCAAAAATGCGCGCGAGCTTCGAATTCCGCGCCAAATTTCTCGATTGCGGAATCCGGATGTGCTGAACTCGGATACTGCGATTCGATTATTAACAATGGGGATTTAATCCCTTGATAATATTGTACTCCCTGAATTTTGAAGATAATAATCCAACTACATATTATGCAATGGATAATAATAAGTAGTAATATTTTATTATAAAAATCTGAAAAGGATCTGAAAATTAAATTATACCTAGGACGATCATTTATAGAATATAAATTATTTAAAAGTGGTTCGAAATCAATAGTAATAAACATTTATGCATGTAAATATATATATTTATTTGTGAAACAACGTATCGGTTATTAATATATTAATTTTTTTACAAGGATATATTTTTACGTAAAAAAACTATTACTTTTTACTCATGTTTTTACATGTTAAAATTTGAAAGTTGCATAACGTGCAAAAAATTAGGCCATTTAATTAATAACGTTATTAAATATTCGTGGATTCAAGAATTTTTTGTCCATATTATCAGTATATGAAATAACATAAGAAAAATATTCAGGTCATAAGTTGTAAGGATTATGCGTTTATTTTTAATCATATAATTTTTTGTATAATATTAATATTACCAATTTATTTATATTTGATAGAACAATTGAACAAAGCGTCAGAATATTCTTGTGATTAGTAAAAATATAATAATATTGCATTTTAAGCATATTTTATTTTTATTTATATTATAAAAATAATTAACATATATTTATTAATATGCGTTGAAAAGTATGGTCCGATTGCTCATCTTTAAACAGCAAATGAATTAGATTAAAATAATTGTGTAGAAAACCCTCCTATAGAGCAGTTTTTTATAGCGAGTGCGATAGTCACTTCTAGAGCGCAGTTTTCTACAAGAATACATAGACATCACAATAAATAACAATTTTGGTCCTTTCTACAACTATTCTCTTTTTTATATAAAGTATAAAGTAAACGAATCCTCTATTATTTTTTTGGTATTAATAACCCTAAAATAATATTTATTAATATTTAACCTTTACTCTTCGAGCTCTGAAATTCTTCATAGACGCATTTTTAAACACAAAATAAATAAACTGGTGCGGTTACCTCCCATATTAGTTCTTTCAATACCCATTACCGGGAAGATAAAATGAAGATAGAACAAGGTCATTTAAAATATGCGAATGAAATTATCTGATTCTTTGATTTCGTTAAATTTATAAAATAAAATTAAAAAACTCAACCCCAAATTATGTATGAATGCCTAGTCTCCTATATGGCGGATTTCTATGGCATTTTCCCTATCTCAGTGCTATAGAAAGGCTAATTGCCATTATATTTTTAGATGTAATTTTTTTTTAATATTATTAATTGAAGATAAATTATTAATACAAGGTTTTTATATTTTTTCGGCATGCCTAGGCTATGAAGCAGAATACATCAATGCAAATTGCAGCCATTGCTAAAAACAATCAATAAAATGGACGACAACAAAATAAACTACCGCTATTGTTGATAGGTGGTGGCTTAAAAATAATGGCGGCCAATTTAAGTTGGTTACTCAGCGCGTTGTGTGACGAAGATAGAGTGTGTTAGAAGGGAACAACAACAAAACAAACGTCAGCCATCATTTTTTAAGATGATCGCCCAAAAACGCATTATTAATAAATAATTAAAAATATTGTCTTATCTGAAATATATTTATGCAGTAATTTGTTATCACAATTAAATGTATAATAAATAAAATATGTTATGATTATTTCGATTATTTCCATAAATATTTAACCCTTTTCACTCTGAAGGTTATATTTATAACTTTTGACCCAAGAGAGTTTGATAGGCAGCTCTGAAGGCCAGTAGTCAGCAGGAAGTAGATGATTTATTTTTACTAAAACTGCGTTACATACCATCGATACTGAAAGAAATCGATGCTAATGGAATGGATTGAACTATAATAAACCTATAAACTTCATTAAAAAATTAAGATAACATGTTACTTTCTCATAATCTATATATATATATATCATCATCATCCTCATCATTTGCCAGTCACAAGGCATGGTCCTTACCAAACTCTCGCATGGTAGTCGAGGCCAAAGGAACCTGAGTCTCACGCGTGACGTGAGGGCTCCCCTTTCGTATCCATACCGCAGGGACCCAATCCGTCTTGGTATGCGGTTTTTTGTAAAGAGTTTCCCTCTCTTGGCCATTGCTGGCATTGGACGTATATCTTCTACCTCGTTTGTATCGGATTTTACCCTATCGACTGTGTCGAGTAGGAGGGGGTTTGTCTCGGTATTCGTTTGTTCTCTTCTCTAAGGCGTTATCTGCTTATAACGAGTCACGATTGACAAGTAGCGAGCGACCACGCACATACACCTATATATATATACACAGGCATACATATGCACATCTGCCCAAAACGAGTCAAGTAGCCGGTCGCAACTGATTATTAACCCTGTCGCGCAATAGCAATCCTCTCATCATATGAAAGACCTCCTCAAAGGTGGTAACCCCTAGAAAGAAGGAAGAGGAGCAAAAGTTTCGAGACTAGACCAATTATTGGTCAGCAGATTAAGGTTTTCCTTCCCAGGGTATACTGGCTCTGTGGTGAGAAATCCGTTAAAGACCAGATTTATTTATGGATATAAGGATATGTGCACACAAACATGTACATATATATATATATTGTTAACTAATCTCCCAAAAAAAATCTGATCTATATCGGATTTCTCACTAAAGATCCAGTATGACTTGGGAAGGAAAACCCTAAACCGAAGGACTTGCGTTCTTCTCCTTTTCTCTTATGGGTTCCTTTCTTTCGGGAGGTCTTTCCCATGATGAAAGAATTGCTATTACGTAACAACTCACTTGTGACTTGTTACTTGCTTAGAGAAAATAAGAAGAAATACCGAGACAAACCATCTAATTCTTGCATGGACACGATGGAGTAATATCTGATACCAATAGAGGTAGAACATGCACGTCCAACGCCAGAAAAGGCTAATGTAAGGAAAAGTCTTCTTCAGCCCTAACGTCACGTGTGAGACTAAGGTTCATTTGGCCTCGACTACCATTCGAGAGTCTGGTAAATCTCATATCCTCAGCGAATAAGTGTCTCATGGCTTGCAAATAAATAAGCCACGATTCACAAACTATGTATAAAAAACTGTGTTATTTGAGGGTTAGATATATTTTTCTGCGTATATTTTATCGTCGACTTGTTCATTAATTACAAAAATAATTAATACATGCAAGTTTTGCATATTACGGCTGTTGTAGGCGAGCCAGCACACATTATGCAACATACACATTTTAAATTCAAGATTATCCGCGGCTTTGGGGCATAAATTGAAAAATTTCCGCCGTTTTATTAAAGTTTCGCGGCGCACATTCGGCCGCAATACTTTGTTTAACCCATTAAGGCCGCATTCTGGGATGATAATACAATTACTCATTTTAATACAATTTTAGCGCCATTAAGCGGGGGCGGGGGCGCAGAGTGGCGGGGCGCGGGCAGGGGGTATGTGTGTTTGCGCCCTGGCATAAAAGCTTGAATAATGATCGTGTTCATTGCATTCTATATCGTGCCGGCAAGAAAGCGGCAAATAGTTCGAGTTGACAGAATTAATGAGATTATGGATCGTGTGGCAGCCCTGGGGCCGGGGGCGCAGGCCCTGGCCCCCGTCAGCCCAGATATAAATCACTCGCTGGACCATTTATCATCAGACGCCGGGGTAATCTCTATAGAGGTCGCGCACCGACGCCAACTGCTAACGCCACTCGACACACAGCCAGTCAACAGCGACCGAGATGACCAGAACCACGCCATGCTTTATGATAGCAAACATCAAAACAACAATAAAATTTAAATCGATTTAAATAAAAGAATATGATTTTTTTATGCATTCGCAACTCCCCGTGTTAAATTTCACTAATCTGCGATTCCACAATATATATTTTATATTTTTTTTAATCTGAAAATCAAAACAAATGTGAAAAACGACAATTGCGCATCCGACAAACATAAATTTACGTGTATCGGACGTGTTCATACACACGATGATCTCATACGATCATCAAGAATGTTAGGCATTGATCATCAACAATGTTAGGCAAATTCTCATCACATACATAGCACCCTAGTTATACGAGTGCTATACGATACATTGGTTCTGAGCTTGCTCGAATCAGGTTCCATTATATGGACGCCTTATGACGCCTCGAATTCCCTCAGATTAGAGAAGATACAGAAGAAATTTCTTAGATATCTCTACATGATGGAGTTTGGATTCTACCCAAGTTTATATCCCAGCACAAGGCTGCCTGTGGTATGTAACCCTCGAGAAAATAAGGTCGATCTACTTGGCAAAGCACTTCTTCAAGCTCTTCGTTGGCGCAGTACATAACGCCCTTGTATTGTGCGAGTTGTCCTCATAGACGCCACCTCAATACCATCGAGCTCGTTAGGGTGTGATTTTTCTTCCGCCAAATGTGAGGACAGCTGCTTTCGGAAACTCTCCGGTAACCAGAGCTATTATTCTGCTCAACTCTTATTTATACTATTTTTTATCACTATTATATTTTTATGCGTGATTAGTGACCTGGATTATGCTGTAATGCATTGTCTTTATGAAAAATAAATAAATAGTTTTGGATGCAATGCGTTGAGGATGATCCCACAGTTTGGGATTTACGGAATTTCGTCAACCGATCGACACGTGTCATGGATCAAGACAATGTAAAGGCGCAACGTCCACCACTGTCTTCCAGAATCTATACAGGTAAGCTCCAGAAATTAGAAAAGTAGCCATGTAAAATGGCAACAGCCATTTTTGGCAGGACGTAGCGTACTTTGTTAGTCCACATTAATTTAATTTATTATGCTGTTAATATCCTATACTTCAATAGTTGATTATTCACCATATCTGCATTATAAATAATTAAAATCTGCCATAAAATTTAATACCTGATAATATATTTTCTGATACCGGCAACATCTTTGAAGAGGGCCCACCCTACGGTGAATCTAAATGTAGACTACTTCAGACGAGCCATCGTGGCAACCATCGCATCTAAATACTCTTTGAAAATACAGGCGACCTACACCTAAGAAGGCAAGGGTAATAGGTTAAGGGAGGAGAATCTCACTCCGACCTTGCCGACGTAAGTCACAAAAGCCCTGTAAGCAGGGATAAAGGAGACAAGTTCCTGTGACAGACGAGGCCAGGGGACCGCCTCACTACATTGAGCATAGTCTCTCTTTCAAAAGAAAACTCCGGTCATTCCCAAAGAATGTATTCCGATGATTGTTCATAACAAAACTCGCAAGCCGGGTCATTCCTGAGGCCCAGACGATGAAGATTGGGGTTAAAAGAGCCATGTCCCGTGACAAACTGAGACACCTAATGGTCACGAACAAACCAATGCAGCTTGAGCTAGTACACTGGGGAAGAACCGGAAACCAGTTCTGCTCGTACTCTCAGCGGACCAACGGGATTGCCATATCTTTAACGCAATACTATTGAGTCCCTTCTTGAGTGCGGCTTGGTCCAAAGCTTGGACGTCGGTCGGGAGAATGTCCTGGTCCTCAAGACGTGCTCGATAGCCAAGAGGGATCGACCAGCCCGCAGCCCGGATCTGGAGTTCCAAAAGTCGAGTGGCAAAACGCCGGCAAGGACCGACATAACCTATAATAGCGCTATATGACTGTACAAGACATAACTTCAACTTTCTTGATGTTTTTTTTTGATTTATCTTGATCTATAATGGCTAACCAATGAATTTGGCTAGACGATATTTTTAAAGTACGACGCTTAATCTGATTTTCAATTAACATATCCGTCAAAGCGACTCGAAAACAACCTCATCGTCCGAAGGGGGTATCTCAGATACCCCAAGAATTTCAGGTCAATATATTGATGAACTCATCATCAATATCTAGACATTTTTTAAAAATTGATTATTCTAAGAATAAATATGGGTATTTAAGATTTTTTAAGTACTCAATATGACGCGTATATTACAACGCTCTCGGCAATGTGTCGCTGCAGACTGATCTCTCGCATCACGTGTCACTCGTACGTTTACTTGCACTAGGCACATCCATCTGGATGTGAGCGACAAAAAACATCGCGCGCTTAGCAACAGCTGCGAATATTGTTGTTTTTATCGATTTTTCGCAATTGCAGACAAATACAAAAAGTGTGTGACTTGTAGGATTTATATTAAAAGAGTTATTCTAGAAAAAAATGGGGTCCACAATAGACCCCATCAGCACGGTTAAATACTCTATAGTAGAGATCATGCGGTTCTTTTGTTAGACACGGGGTAAAAGATTTTGAGTATCTAATTGAGGCATCACAATACATATCATTTTTTTAAAAAATGTATTTACCTTGAAAACCTTTGCAATTAAATGATAAAAATATTGTTGTTATTGATTCATATTCATAATAATCATTATTTATTCATATTATTAAAACAAGCTTATTACGTCTGAATGAATCTATTTTTTTTTACAATGTTGTACTGATCTTTAGACCTATTCGTATAAAAATTTGGGCGTAAATAATCTGAAAGCGACAATCCATCTAATTCAATAATGTTTCTAAATTCATTAATTATTCAATAATATAGTTTATATTATAAATCATCAGATATATAATTAAATAGCTTGTTGAATTATTCATGATCTTATGACATTCCTTGCTAAAATCATCAATCAATTACGCTCGGCATTAATGAAATAATACAAATTGTTTAAATAGCAACATTTTATTTCATTGATGATTGATGATGAAACTTGAAGGCAACAATATTAATTCTCCGATTCAATTTTTCATTCGTCGCATTGTTAGCCCCCCTTGTTTGCATTCCTTACGTATAACCAATGAAATTAGTAGCCTTTTTTTTAATATAAATTACTTTATTATCCATATTACACACGTACCCCGAAAAATGCAAATGTCATATTTGAATACAATGTTTACCCGGTGTAAAATATTTTTTACAAAAATTTCACCCCTGCTGGGACCCATTAATTTTACATTCAAGATGGATAGTCATTAATCACGTCCGAAATTTATTTATACGTTAAATTGTTTGACTGCCACAATGCAGTATGACTAATCTGTGTACAGATATAAATGTGAAACGTACGTGTGTTGGAGTCCGTGGACTTTTCCTAATCTCCGAGGATCGCCGGAACAGCCGGAGCTTTTTGCGCTATGCGCTTTTTTTGCAGAGCCCTCAAAGTTTGCACCGCGGGGATCGCACTGCGGCTCTGAAATCTTTCGGGTTTTCCTTTATGCGCATGAAAGATGGCGTCCTGCTGTCATATCGCCGAAACAAATGCGAATAAACAGAGGGCCAGGGCGCGGCGACAGCCTCATTTATCAGCGTCGCGACGCCTTTTTTTCATTGACTGGATTTATCGGGGGGGTTGCGGAGCCGGCCGCGGATTTAGAAGCCCTGCCGCCGAACCGCATCCGATTTACATGCTAATGAATCCCCCGGCCATTTTCTCATAAGGCGTCAAATCCGGAATTGATATTAATGTGCGTCTGGGTCGCGACCCACCGCTCGGTTCCCGCCACCAATTTAAAAACCATTAAACGTAGCGGGTCAACTTATTAGTACCCACGGGTCCTTGTTGCATCGTGTTAATCTAATAATTGTTTATTCCTGCAAATGAAAGGGCTAAGGGCAACGGAGCTCGGTTCTAAATTTTTTAATGGTTGA
>JAGXCT010033245.1:68740-107044 GCA_022495035.1 Philopotamus ludificatus | reverse complement strand
TTTCACACTAATATTCCCCCCAGTGTCAAAACACGACACTGGTGAATTTTGATATTATTTTATTTGGATTTCAATGCATATTATTTATTTATAATTATTTAATCAATGACAGATAGATGACATTAAATTAATTAGTTCCATCGCGCCAAACTAACTATTAATACATACTTATTTTTATAAAGCATGTGGAGGTAATAAGTTTCTTCCTCTTACATACCTCCTGGCCAGTGTTATAAAAATAACTGTTTTCCGCAAGAAAAGATTGATTTTGATGACTTTGTAGATGTTTAATTTTATTATAAAATAATGTAAACGTGATTTTCTTTTATATATTTTATAATACATTGAAAGCTCTCTAAATTTGCCTATATTTTAATTATATTATATTAACATGAGTCACTTCTACTACCCGAGGATTTATTTGCTATAAGACAGATGATGAAAGATACCTAGATGTCTAGAAAAAGCTGTATAATAAAATGGAATATATCATAGCTGGGAAATTAGTAGATGAATTTTCCTTTTTATTATTAATATATAAAAAAAAATATTGGTATAACCAAAACTATTCCTACAAGTAGGGTAATAGGTTTTTTTTATTTAATTTTTTGACTTTCCTTTAATAATAATAATATGGATAATATGGAGACGATTTATTTTTTCAAATTAGATTCTACATTCATTAGATTCCATATTCGTCAGACCTTTAGTAATTATTAACAAAAAACTTGTAAAAAGAGTGCAGTATAAATCGAGGCACGAGTGATATTTAAAAAAGAATTGTTAAAAATACTATACTAATTATGGAATAAATCTGACCAGTTGTTCTTACGATGAAAAAATTGAATTCTTAGAAAAGGTTATAAAGTTATAAACATATAACTAATGTATACTAACTTTTTTAGATTTAAACAATCCTAACCATTCTTATGAGATCGATAATTTATTTTTATCAAGGTCGCAAATAAAGCATAGAAAAGTGGTAATACAAAACGTTTATATTCAATGCTCATAGTAATACGTATTTTTTTAATTTCTCTTAATTATAATAATTAAACGCAAACAGTGTAATTTTTTCTCTTATTAATCCATAGTTTTTTGTTGTTTTATATAATACGAATTCGCCTAAATTTACTTTTAATATTATTTAATGATTAAATTATTAATTAATCTATTGTCTTTGAGTATTCTAATATTTTATATTTCATACGTGAGATATAACTACTTCTTTCATAAATCATAAAATAATCGAACGGAATATTTAATTTATTTCTGAGCAATAAATTGTAAATAATCTATCGACAGCCATTTAGTTTTCCAAACTCTTCAGAAATGGCGTATCTAGGTATTTCTCATATAGCGACCGATGAAAAAAAAATTTAGGGACTTTCATGAATAAATTCATGAAAACTCGCATTAGCTCAATCTACTTAGCCATTTTTTTGCCGTCGGTTTGTCCCCGAGCGCGACAGGTTATCGTCCCTTATTAGCGAAACGAGTTGGAATTTCTTCCCCTCCGTCCCATTTTTGCGCAGGGCCGCCTGTAATCTGAGTGTCCCAACTCTAATAATTGAATTAGGGAACTAAATCGGCGCCCAAACGAGCTGCCGGGTCCTAACTTCACGCTAGATTAGGGTTGTCTCTAATTAGTTGCCATGAAACCCCTACAGATACAAACAACAACATTTTGAAACGCACCGACAAACAAAATGGCCTCCTTATTCAGACTTGACAACGATTATTTCATGTAGTCATCTGAATGAGGCATTTGAGACGATTACATTCCGCATTGATCGAATTGCGACGTGCGTTTTTCCGCAAATTGGGACGTAATAATATACAAAATGATACTCTGAGAAAAGCTCTGTATTTGACGTGATTTTTGATGAAAGTATTTTTATTAATATCACATAAGGCCTCTCGTATAATATATATGTGATGTTATATGTGGGATTTATTTTTTTGTCGGACTACAGTGGCCAAATATAGAGCCGGATAATACTGTGGAGAGATATCAAGATCCTCCTTTCTACAAAAATAGATGATATCGGCCCATTGAAAATACGAGAGACCATCGGAAAAAGGATTTTTATTTTTGTCAAGGGGAAGACATACAGGATAATGGAGAAGGTCGGGCAGTGGCGGAAAATATAACGGATTTATTTCGCTTAGTAATTAGGCCACTTGACGTATAGACCAAAAAATGGTCAAAGAGAGACCCAAATGAAATCACAAAATAAATTTCGTGTAACAAAATAAAAACTTATATATAATATTTTTTTATACAATAATATAAATTAATTTTATAATAAAAATTAAAAAAAACTGTTATTCAAATAATAAAAGATCAGATGTATACACAATTATCCCTCCTATATTGCTTTTTCGATGTTTTCTACAAAATCCTTTGTCAAGCAAAAAGCATTGACCTTTATTTCGCTCTGTAATGTATTCAATATTTACAAAATATGTGATTTAACCTTGAAAATATTATCATTTTGTAGAAAACATCTATTTAAAAAAAGCCTTATAGGAGGGCTTACTAGTGGATATTGTAAAATGTTCTAAACATATTTTTATTCTTGCTAATATTCATATTATTAATAATATTAACTTATTAAACCGTCATTAGAAAAATACTTTTTTTATTTTAATAATGGATAAATGATTATTCACACTAATACATAAAATCTTCATCTCACAATTAGAAAAAAATACTTGCGTATTTATAATATGTTGGGTCCAAAGAATACAAAAAAAACAGATGTTTAATTATTGCTGAATGACAATTAGTACCTGAATTATTTCTTATACTACTTATTCGAATAATCATCAAAAATTATTATAAGGATTTCCTTTTTTTATTTTATAATGCTAAAATCATTTTAAATGCTTCAACAAACTCCTAAGTTTGCATAAAAGATTGATTTTCCAGTATCTACGTCTTAATAAAAATAGACTATGTATGAAAAAATACAGAGAATTTTCGTTTTTCTCTAAAATCTACGTTTATTCAATTTTTTTATTGATTAAGTATTTTTTATCATTGGAAATAAAATAATAAAAAGCTGCATGGACCCATAATGGATACAGAGGCCATTGCATCGAAACCGTGTTTTGTTTCCGGAAAATTCTTTCCACATTTTCTATTTATTTTCTACAAATAAAAATCTCCCCTAGCATTCAAACACACAAAAAACATTAAAGTTAGTAAATTAATTATGGCTACTAATGTCAATATACGTCTTGGATAAATGTCAATAAAAATCATTACAATAATAATTGTGTATTGATAAAAAATATATTGTTATTATAATAATTAAACCTTATATGTATAATTTATTTCATCCCCCCAAGTGAGTTGAGAAAAATATATTTTAATACATCAATATATATGCGTCTAATGATTATTTATTTTATGTATGAATATATAAATATACTTTATATTTGTTAAGTTGGTCGGTGCGTAGTTATTCCGCGATGTAGTACAAGAGCGCTGTCTACTTGTCAGCGCTACCAGCGTCGAGTATTGAATGAATTCGGGACGGTAGCGGAGTGCAGGGGGGGGAGGGGGTCTCGCTGCTATGCGCCGTGTCGCGCTGCGACTCGGTGCAGTTGTACTCACTCATAGCTTCTTTGAACCACGTGCCGCTTGCGACTTATTTTATTATTGTTAATATTATTTAGTTATTGAATTAGTATTAGCATTAAGAGGATTTATTATTGCGTAAATTTCTATATAGATTAGAGGAGGATATTTTCCTACATTCAACTATTTATAGAATTAAAAATAAATCACATTTTTCTTATTTCTTTTAATATTTTCAAATGTATATTATGCCTTAAAACGATTTTATCAGATTCGATTTTAATTTTCCTGAGCTCCGTTGTAAGTTTAAACGAAAAATTGATATTTTCCCTGAGAAATGCGGTAATAAATTTTCCGCGATAATAATTTTCTCATTTAACCGCACTCCGACCAAAAGAGTCCGGTCTAAAAATGCAATTTCCATGTTGGCCTCGGTCGAGTGTGCATTTGCAATAATGCGCAATGCAATTTGGTACGTACTGCGATTATAAAGCGTGCCTTTACTATCTGTGTTATTGCAGGGGATCTGGTTATTGTTTTTGTTGCTTCGCTTTGTTCGTGGATGGATTTTAAATATGCTCCACGTGCAGAATAGAAAATGGAATATAGTGAAAATGATAAAATTACATATATATATTCATATAAAAATATACTCACGTGAAAACAACTAATTTAAATTTGCGTTAACTGCCATTGCTGTTTTTAATTAATCTTTTCATGTATGAAAATAACGACCATAGAGTTTCAGAATTGAATAACGAATAGCTGGGAATCATATCTCCTCATTAAAAATCGTAGTTTGATCCGATAGAATCATTTCAATACACGTTTTGAAAATATATTATAATAGTTTTTATTTTATTTATATTAAGTTTACTTAAAAAATGATCGAATTCGTCGGAAAATTTTTCAGCGCTCAAAGAGGCTGTATACTCTCCCTTGAAATGAAAAGCTCTTGAAAACTCGGAAGGCTGATTCAAAATAGCGATGAAATCAAGCTGATGATAGTCGACAGAAGTAATCAGCTATCCAGATCTGTTAATCTTCCAGATCTGAAGAGAGTTGAAGGATTTCTATTTCTCGGATCACTACTTACAAGTAACAGAAATTTTGTGCCAGAGATCAGAAAGGGAATAGGGATGGCTAAAAATGCGATGTCAAAGCTATGGACAATTTTGAAAAACACGAGGATTACCAAAAAGATAAAAAAGCGTTCAGTGCAGAGTCTGATATTCTCAATTACGGCATAAAAACCTGGAATATAAAGGAGAACATGAACAAAAATATAGATGCCTTTGAAATGTGGTACTGGCGACGTCTGCTGAGGATACCATGCCACTGAATGCAGAGTATCCTGGGGAGACAAAATCAAGAACTTTCTGAACAAGAATGATCACAATCCTCAGTCATGAGGGTGCCGATCAAAGAAGAACCAGATATTAGCGAGAAAAAACATCGCGCGTGTGTAAGTGTGAGCGAGAAAAAATATCGTGCTGTGCCAGTGGAGAAACTTCATACGTCGTGCCAGGAGCGAGCATCAGTCGCGGCGGGCCGTTGCTCTGTGCGCACGTCACCTCTGCGTTGTATTAATTAGCAGAAAAAATTTAAATTAGATCGATATTTTGGATTTATCTACTAATATATATCATGAATAACTATTTTAATTCATAGAATAATCCATTTTCAAGTGTCAAGGTATTGTCGAAGAATTTATTAATTCTTGACTTCAAATTTTTGGGGTCTATTTTCATACAAAATATACCCCATCGGCCAGCGACGTATGTTTCGAGCAGTTGTGACGGATCTGTTAATTATTTTTGTTATGATTTTTTTTTTAAAATGGAACTTTCAGGCCCCCAGAATTATTGCATGCATTATGCTCGGGCTTTGGCGACTGGCGACCTGACCCGTATTCGAAGAGCCTAGATAACCTGGAGAACGTCTGTCTACAGTCATGACATCATGACTGAGACGGAGGTTTCCTCCAGGTGGCAAAGACCCGCCCCAGGGTTATAAGGCCACTGTTTAGTTATGTAAAGGATACATGAACGGAGTCAAAATAATCAAAAGATACAGAAGGATTCGGACTCGGACCATGGCGATCCTTTACTTTCGCCAGTGATAGAAATGCAAACACATATTATTGGACATAAAACAACATATTTATTCAAGAATTACATATAAGTTGACGGACATAATTGAGGTTATGTCGGCGCGTAAGTGCACACACATGTCATACCGACTGAATAACCTCCGAAGAGGATTTGATCGACCGTACGCCGATGGTCATGGCCGCAGCCGCCGCTCTAGGCATTGCGGGGGGCTGTTCATCGGGCGTAGACGGTAGCGATCCAGAAGTCTCCCTGACACGTGGGGAGCTTCCATACGGTCTCCCTGACTTATGACCTAGGCAGTGACCGCCACAGCGCTGGTCCGGTGCCTGAGGTTCTGCAGGGTCTCCGTCTGCGTCGTCGGGTATGACCTCGTGCTGCGCATCTGTCAACGATAAAAAATATATGTATTAGTGTTATTATAATATGTCGATGGGGCTGCCACGGGAGACGAGAGAGGAAATATCCAGAATCGTCGTGTGGCGTCCGGATGTAGCACGCGGATAATGGCGGCTACATTGTACCGGAGAGAACGACGGGGACGTCCGAACGTCACGACCGCCGGGGGCAGAGAGAGAGAGGGGTTGACCGCGTCCAGGACGCTATGGGATCGTGGCGGGGGGTGATATCGATCATGCCCCTAGATCCCGCCAGATGGCAGTAAATTCCCTTAAAGCGCGGTAATTTCGCGCGCGGTGGAATAACCGCTACAGTTAGTTAGTTTAGCTAGTATTATGCGCCTAATAGGAAATCCTATGGAAAAAGAATAGTATCGGAAGAGACTAGGCTTCTATGTTGGAGGTGTTGTGCATATGAAGATATGATGATGATGATGATGATGATTTTGTATTAGTTTTACTTATTTACCACTTACATACCATTCTCCACGGACCGAAATTTAGTTGGCTACCTATTCCTAGTGAGAGATAAAATCAAGAAGATTCGAAACAAGAATAGTCACGATCCTAAGGCATGAGAGTACTGTCTAAAGAAGAAGAAAAAATGGTAATAATTTGACAGGTAGCAAATTAATTAAAATAAATTCCGATTCCTCCTATTCTTCCAAATACATAGATTAAATACTTCAAAAATTACACATTCGAACAACACAAACCGAACTTTCTACTTTGATATTCGAGATTCACCTAAGCCTGCCGCAAGCACCTAGGACCCTCTAATCCCGGCACGCGGCACCTCAAAGTCTTTGTCCGACTGTTAAAATAAATACGGCAGCAGTTTTCAGGCTTGCGGTCCATGCTCACACACCGGATAATTTACCGTCTGAAGTTTGCCGATAAATACTCGCGCCGAAACTACCGTCTCAACTGTTTACTTTTGTACTTGAGAATATTTCATAATAAGCGTGCGGAGTGCTCGAGCCGGAGGGGAGCCGGCGCAAACTCCCCTCCGGCTTACCGAGTCGCAGGAATCGATACCTCATTAACATACGCGCGCAGCAAACTGTTTTTCGCTAATTAAAGTTGTGCCTGAACGTACGTCGAAGTAGATGATTCAATTAAGCAGAAGTGTATTTGAACAGGCCTCCGTATTGCAGGTCAGCACCTGAGATAGTCTTGCAAGGATTTGCAGAGCTGCATATATTCAGATTCAATTAAATCCTCTTGAGACAGAAAACAGTGATAGCGCCAAATGATTTAAGTTTAATTAATTATGTATTTTCAGCTAAGCTTTCGTCTTTACTTTGGGTTATGTCAAAGTATTATAAATAGTTTATATATTAAATAACCTAATAAAATGATGAAAAAATTATATTAACTCATTGTCTACGGGGGGCGTGGATTCCACGTCAAAAGCGTTTTTGTTTAGGTCCGGGGCGCGCATTTCACGTGGTAGCCGACACTACACGTTTGATCGGCTGTAACTTTTACAACTTTTTGTTTTTGGTTAGACGCTTTGTTTAGAAATTGCCCGCAATTGTTTAATGTTTAATATTTACTTCAAAATTACCACATTATTTATTTATTACACTGTTATAATCTTTCTCTATTATCTTTTTCAAATGTATTATTCCTCGTTGATCGCAAAGGATACGTTCTGGAGAAGATCGCGATCAATAAGCATTTAAAAAAAATACATTAATACTCGAAAAAACACTTCATTAAAAGAAATAAAAAATATTAATAACAAAATTCACTAAAACTTCTTTCACGTTGTAAAATTATAAGCAAAATTTGCTGATAATTTTAAAATAATCCATTGCAACCACACTTTACAGAACTCACTCGCAATCTTCGTCACTTTCTTCTAACAACTTCGTGCAATGACTGTGAAAAGAAAGCGCCTTTTCAGTGATAGTTTCCGAGTCACAATAAAGTCTTTTTTTTATGACATGTTATGTCAGTCGATTTCTAGCAGCTCTTCGTTTGTTAAGATGTGACTTTAATTAAGTCTGAATATCAATTACATCAACCTTCGATGCTTCCGGAAATTGGCTCCGGAAATGGAAAAGACCAATGTCTTGCATTATTTCAGAACTTCTTGTAATAAATACCCTTTATACTCGACTAAGTGATTTTATTCCATGCTTCTTCGATTATATATTTTCATATATTGTTTCCACCATATCAGAAACTCTGTTATAAAGGTTAATATATTTTTCAAAAATATTAATAAACTAAATATATTCTTTCTTCTATGCGGGAAGTAGAACGAAAATCTCAATCTTCATGTTAATCGTCAAAATTAGTTAAATTCTTTTAAAGAATCGCATTAAAACTGCAAAATAAATTAGAAAAGAGTTCATCTTCCAAGCAGAAAATCAAATTAGTAAAAGTACGATGAAAAAAAATGAGCACGACCTTAACTCCAGACGCCTAGCTAAAAGCTATCATTGAAAGGAAAAATAAAAAAAACTCACCCTTAATTAGCTAAGTAATATAAAAAAAATACCGTATAAGATTGAGTTATGAATCAAAATTTAACTTATTGGTTTAATCGTACATATATGTATTACTTTTCTATTTTCTGAAAATATGTAAAACTGTATCTAGATTTATTTAACAACATAATTGGATTTACTTATCAATAGTGTTTAGTACAATTTTCCGAGATTATTGTCTGCTTAATAAAAGTATACAGTATACTTGATAAAAAAATACATTGAATAAGAAATGTAATAAAAAAAAATATGTGAATTATCACAATTGTATTGTTGTTGTGTGGGTATATTATTCCCTGAGGTATTTTGACATTGATAGCTATATTGTAAGCTTACTCTATTATTGACTTACAAAAAAGGATTGACATGTTTTGATGTGCTCGGCGATTTTTTTCTCGTGAAAAAAAAAGAAAATTCGGATATTTTTTAGCTTTGATCAACTCTGTTATAATCTCTAGCCTTCTTATACGTATGTATGGTTTTTTGTAACATTTTCATATTCATAAATATGAAAAAACGACCATTTACCAATATCGATCAAGGAGCTAAACGCCATACTGAAAAATTCTTTTCAGAAATGCCAAGAAAATCTTAAAAAATGCGTGGATTTTATTATCAGTACTTTATATGTAATATACATATTGTAGACTATGCGGAGGTAGCTGAGTATTTATCGGAGGATCTCTCTGGTGTTACAGTTTAGTTGTCAATGTCGTCTGCTAATCTGAAGTTTGATATATGTTCGCTGTTCGTTCCGTGTTAACAATTTGAACACATCTTAAGACCTTTGACGTTTGTATCAAGATTTCATATTACAGAACTATAGATTAAACCTAATAAAATTTAACAAAAATCTATCCTTGACATTTTTAGAATTTTTAATGTTCAAATATGATACGTGAAAAGTATTAAAATTAAATATTGATAATAAAAAAAATCACGGATACAGTATACGTGAAAAATTTTCAGGCGATGATTTATCGCCGCATGGCTTTTCCATACATTTTTTTCGAGTTTTGCATTATATTCGAAAATTTGTCAATTTTTTAACAATGATTTGTGAGCAGACGTTGATTGAGCGCAGGCTCTCTCTGGATTTGTGATGGATAGGCCAATTGCTAATCGGTCGCCTTTTTACGCAACTTTGGCCGGAGATTGATGAAAGGTCGGATAGCCGTCATAAATTAGATCAGGGGGTTAAATATTTTAAGACGCAGAAAAAAAAATTAACGAGAATTTTTCGCAATATCGCGAGATAAGAAATATTACACGGCGAATCTCAATTTAAAAAAATAATTTATGGCACAAGACGAAAGCATTCGACAAAAAAATGTAAAATAAAGCGCATATCAGACATTCGCTGATTAAAAATTTGCAACAAATGATTAAACCGTCATTAGCTAATGAAATTCTAAAAAATCGACGAAATCGGGATATTTAACCGTAAAAATATCTATCTAGTCGACCAAGTGGTTGAGCTCTCTGGTTACCGGAGAGTTTCCGAGAGCACCTGTCCTCACATTTGGGTGGAAGAAAAAGCACATACGAACAGGCTCGATGGTAGTGAAGTGGCGGTCATAAGGGCAGCTTGCACAGTACAAGGGAGTTATGTACTGCGCCAATCAAGAGCTTGAAAAAGTACTTTGTCAAGTAGATCGACCTTCTTTTCTTTAGAGTTACATACCCCAGACAATGTACCCATGCGAGGTATAAACTGAGGTAGAATCGGAGTCCCTCATGCACAGATATCTTTAAAAATCTGGATTTTCTCTAATCTGAAGGTAATCGAGGCGTTGTAATGCTCCGTGGAACCTATTCAAGCAAACTCCAGAACCAATGTCGCTTGTCGTCCTTATAACTAAGTTGCTATACAATGGAACCCTATTAAGAAACTACTCCGATGGATTGAAATATTCGCTGCCTATACCCCAACTTGCACGGTCGCATTCACGCCGACGGTCGACGAATACGCCACAAGGCGACTATTCATTGAACACGGGTTCGGCTGCACACACAGCCGGGCAGCCGTGTGCGGTGCGCATACAGTCAAATGTTGGCTAGCGTCACCGGGTATTCGCACGCGCCAGGCTATACCCCCAATAACACGACTCCAATTTACGCGGTCCCGATTTAGGGGTTTAACTGTATAAGTATATTGGGCTCTGCCCATTTTCCTCCGCGTCTGATATTTCCATAACATTTACACATTGATAAATTGATTATACAGGCAATCTCCGTGATCGATATTTTTAAGAAATAATATATTTTAATTCGTAAAAAAATATAAAGATTTGGGAAATTTATTAAACAAATGAGTAGAGAACCTAAATTAACACTAAATCAATCTTGGCGATTATTTTAAAATTGATCAAACCTGCATAGTCCTAAAATGATTGATAAATTGACCATTGAAAAGGAAGATTCAGCTGAAAAATATTCAAAATTTGAGGAATGTTGGAAAGGAGAACTTTATTAAAATAATTCAGCAAATTTATTTTTTAATATAGACGAGACTATTGAAAAATAAATCCAACACGTTTCTTCGCGTTTTTTCTAAAATAAATCTTTTAATATAAATCTTACATGTCACATACTCTTTGTATATATCTAAAAAAGTCTAAAGAATTAGTATTATAAATAATATTTGTCCTTTATTCTCTGCAATTGCGAAGAAAAAATAGTCAACAATATTCACTGCTATTGCCACGCGCGCGATGTTTTTTCTCGCTCGCATCCGGTACGATGTACCGAGTGCAAGTGACACGTACTGTGAGCGCTCACTATTTTTATCCATTTTTTAAAAAATCTATGAAGAATTCATCGATATCTTGACTTAAAATGCTTGGGGTCCTTCAAAGACTCTCTTCATACGACGCGGTTGTTTTCGAGCCGCCGTGACGGATGGAAAAATGACACTTGCATGTAAGAGGACGAAGTATCGCTTTACTAAAATTGTTTTTTTTATAATATAATCTACATAATGTCACCAGAAGGGGTTATTTTTTATGGAAAGTGATCCCTAGATACTTTGCTTCAGAATTCCACGAATAAGGTTATTTTTAATTTGTATATTTGGCGGATTTGATAACTTTTTTTAAGAAAAAAAATATTGCCTGCGTCTTAAAAGGGTTTATTTGAATTAACCATTTGTCACACCACTTTTAACCCTTCAATCGCCAAGCCTTATATGGATTTTTACCGTACGCCATATAAACTTCAAATAAAATGAAACGGCTAAAACATATCGACATTCTAACAATCACATTGCATTCTCTGCATTAATTTTCATTTTAAAATATTATATTTATTCATAAATAAATTCATAGTGGAGTTTGCCGTGGCGCTGGTGGTTAGCCGGTTTCGCGTGCCTGCACGCCGTGGCGTCTAAGCGGTTAAAGTTATTTGCAATGTTTTATATATGAGGTTGGGGCTTCTACTGCGGCTGATTATGGCAATGTCATCGGCGTAATGTAAAGTTTTTATTTTTTGGAATCGGAATATCTTTTCAACTGTATTCGGATGGATTGAGGAGAAGTTAGACTATAATTTTACATTAAAGGATCGATTTTTTAAAAATGATTGAATCATTTTTTTTGCATGAAAAGGAATAACTAGCCAAGATGAGTTTGAAAATTAGATTGTCGTTCCAGACCTTGTCAAAGGCACGAGTGATGTCTTAAAAAAAATACACTGGAAGATTGTTTAAAATTAAGACCCTTTCCGATAAATTTAGAAACGCAATGAAGCTGTTGACAAGTGGACTGACCCTGTAATAAGCTGTGTTGTTCGTCGGGGAAATCTTAAAGGCTGCAGTTAATTTAAATAGTTTATTAGTAGTTATTTTTTAAGGAGTATACCGAGAGAGTAGAGAAATCTGGTAGTTATTCTTAGCAGTTTTCTATTAAAGTGAAAAATAATTCAATTGTAATGAAGATTTTTTTGTTTTTTAAATTGTAAACATTTACCCTTAGAAGAAAGAAATTTTATAGGAGTTTTCCGATTGTGTAGTAATTTTATGGATGAAATTTAATTCGTGGTTTAAGTAGTTTTTTTGGTATATTGCGTATATTTTTGTGTGTGTGGAAAGAAAGTCGATGTATTCTAAGAAGTCGGCAAAGACGTTATAAAGGAGTAATTAGTGTATTTTTTTAAATTTTAAGGGTAGAATATTTGCGATGTTCTTAGAAGAAAGGTTTTATATTTTAGCGTTTCAATTGGAATTGTTCCAGACTCTCACTTCTTCTAGGACTCTCTATTGATATTTATTAAAGAGAAATCTGTAGGCAGTATTTTCAATTCGATAGCATTTTCTTCAGTTTTCAATGGAAATTAATTGCTTAATATGAGGAGGAAGGGAAATAAATGTGCATTAAATTCGATAGGGCTATAGCGCCTTATTACATTATTTATTATTTAAAATATAATATTTATATTCTTTCAGAGTTCATTATATGCGAAACTTTATTGTTATTTTATTATGATTATATAGACATAAAATCCGACGAGATTACATTCATCCATATTTTATTAAGCAGCTTTAAGCGACGTACTATATACACTTTATAATAAAAATGTATGGGATTTATAATGCTTTTTAAATTAATTGATGATAAGTATAATATATAATATAATAAATAATATAAGTATAATATAATATAAAATTTAAATTAATTGATGAGTGTAACCTGGAGATCCATCTATTTTTTTTTTATATGCACAGTGTATTTTTATTGTAATTATAGTCCTTAATAAAATATCGTTCGTAATTGATAAAAATATTGAGTGATTTTTAATATTGAATATTATTTTAAAAAATCTGATAAATACGCCATTATTTATTCTTATAAACAATTCGGGATGTGCAACCCCTAAATATTAAAAACAAATTTAATAGAAAATTGTATGTATATTGAATCGGCAATGAACTGTTTTATTAAACTGGTAGGAAGGATCAGCAACGGAAGTGAGTGGTGTTATTGTACAGCTCGAGAGGATACAGGAGATCCAATAAGATGGAACATGTGCACACTTACAAATTTATGAAGCGAAATATATTAGGAAGGATCTGGAGCTCGGCGCGGAGGAGGGAGACGGGGGATCGGATAAACGACGAGATTATGAGATTTCACAGCGACCTTTGATACACCAAAATACCTGATAATCTTATCGTAATTGCTCCGCAAAATTTATCGTGGTACCTCGATTCGGTATTGCGGTGGTTGCTCCAGTGTGGGGAGTTCTTTGGCGTTGACAGCAGTTGGCCGGACAAAGGAAATCTCGAGAGCGAAGAGAAAATTGAAGCTGAGACAGATGAAAAAAATAATAAAAAAAAAATAAAGAGGAAAACGTTTTATATCTTGAAAGTAAGGCGACGAGCTGGCTCAATGATGAGCGTGAAAACGACAGCTTTATTTGACGGCCCAATTGGTTATTAACCGGAAAATAAGGTCGAAAAAGACCTCTAAAGATCATTTTTTTCATTAGCCCGTGTTACAAATGGGGTCATGTCCATTATATAAATCGTCTTATGTGAACGAATCTACCCCATTTGATTTACTCCCCCGACAAATGAATTTCATCGTTAGGCCAAGTCGTACATATAAATATATTTTATACATACGCGATTATATATTAATCCAAAAATATTTATATAGAAAATAAATAATATATTAGAAAAAACGTAAATTACTAAAACTATTAAGCTCGTTATTTATTAATAATAATTTAAAACATTTTTCTTACATAGACCCCCTATAGCTAAATAATTTTCTTCTTAGACCCCATTAAATTTTGTTCGATCACTAAAAATTATCGATCGCCTTACTTTTAATTGTCTTTATTGTTTTAATACACAAATGCAAAACAAAATGAAGATTTTGCATTATATATTCCTATATGCTCTAATATTATTTATAGGAGTTTTATAATAGAAAAATATATTTAATAGACCTTTGGAACACTATAGACCTTTTTTAAAGATCCATCGACCCCCGGGGAATCCACCTGAACCCCATTAGGAAAACCCGATATATTTCATAGGTTCCGAAACCATTTTTGCCTCAAAGGGATTATTTTTTTCCATAGACCCTTGCCTGTCTAAATTTAAATTGTTCTAAATGTCGGAGCTGTTTTTTTTTTTTTTTGAGTCGTGAAGCGATTACATATTATTATATTTTTTTTTTATATAATAAGATATTAATCCACTTTCCCTCATTTCTGAGGTCGTGACCATGTGCATGATTCCCCTTATGGAGGACCATGGACATGGTTTTCATGGTTTTCATGGTTTTCATGTTTATGTTTTGGCCGAAAACTGTACAATTTCGTCCAAGAAAAATAAGTAAAGAAAATTACCAATCTTCCTTTTCATCCGTAAAATCAACTGTGGTCCACGGTTTGTGCTTCCCGGTTTCAAATCAATTTGTACATTTAGTAATATCTTATAAATCTTAAATTACGTAGATTGTGTAAGTTACCCCCATTTTTATTTGTTCTTTTTGACATAGACCCCCTGGTAACCAAAATTGTCCTTGGGGGTCTATATGGACAACTTTAGAAATCGTTAATCTACAACTATGAGCTAACAAATTATTTATTGCACAACTATTATTTGATTATTTAATAACATTATTAATAAATGTGTAAAACAAATCAATAAATTGTCAAAAAATATATTTAAAGATATAAAGTTATAGCTTTTTATAAAATCATATTTTTTATTTTTAGCTAAAAATCATCTATATCATATAACTTCTGATATTCCTGATTTTTTTTACTTTTTCATTAATTCTAATAATAATAATGATTTAAGTATTAATGCTAAAAAAATAGTTTAAAAAATAATTTGGCATATTATTTTTAACCATTTCAATATTATGATATTAGAATTTTCCACTAATTTTATTTATCAGAAAAAAATGATATAATCAAATATTAATATTATTAAAATTTATTATCATACGTTAAATATAAATTAAGTAGCAGGACACGATTTTTGATCTTTGGTGGTATGAATGAACGATCCTGAATTTAATTTTAGGGAACCGAACCGAAAAAAATAACATGTTAAGGCTCAGCTTTTAATCTATCTTTATAGTGAAACTGAAATTATTCCTGAAACTCAATTAGTCTAAAAGTTAAGCGAATTATAAAATAATTTGGTTGAGAATTTTAGACGACATAATAATTATTATTCAATTTAAGACTTTTAAAGTCCAAATCCAGAGATAGTGTGAGTAAAAAATTAAGATAGAAACCAATCCAAAGGGTCTAATAATCGTGTCTAGGAATATATTAACCTAGCAGTACCGTTGGGGTATATTGTGAACCCAAATTTTTTGATTTTTACCCTTTTGTGTACCCTAAGTTACCATGCGCCCTATGTGTTCTCGCTTGCATCCGGTATGATGCACCAAGTGCAAATGACACATGCTGCGAGAGCTCAGTTTACAGCGAGACTTTGTTATTTACGCGTCATATTTATTAGTTAAAAAATATAAAATATCAAACCAATTATGAAACATGGCATGAATAACTATTTTTATTTTATTACAATAATTCATTTAAACTTGAAATGCTTGGGGTATCTGAGATACCCCGTTCGGACGCCGTCGTTGTTTTAAAGCCACGTGACGGACTTTGATTTATCGTTTTATCATATAAGCATAATAAAAATTAAAAAAAAAGCATTTAATGAATTTCATTCATTGATAAATCATCGAAGACAATACGTTTAAGTACAGAGTGCCTCATAATTCATCTTTTTTTTATTATATTTAATTACTAACTATATAAATTTTGCGCCAACAATCTAAATCTACGTCATAAAGTTGTTATAATCGGAATTAAGCGATCACTATTGTATTATATAAATAAATCGACGATTGCAATCTGTATTGTAAATTCAATATAATATTAATTTTCGGCGATGAAAATTCGTTTTTTCTTCTCCAACAAAGACGCTCGCTGCCGGTATTGAAAATTAATATTTGCACAGCGAAAAATAAATTATATTTTTAAATTAAATTGCAATATATTTTTTCAAAAGAAATTCGAGAGCCAATTACACGTTATATCGAACGGTCGGAAAACGTTATTAACGCGGTACACGGCACAGAAAATATACAAGGCAATTTTATTAATAATATACAGGGTCATTTGGGAGTAAAGAAACTCCGAAAAAATATGTAAAATCTTATTATATGTATTAATATAATTTAATATTCGTCGTATACGTTGTAGTAATGAGTTTTTTTGCGATATTAAATTAATTTATTATTAATTCAAATGAGTTTTCGCCGTGGATTCGGATTAATTTATACGTTTTTTTTGCTCTAATTTCGCTAATTTGACTTGCAACTGGGCGGTGGTTAGAATGTCGAGGATATGCGAAACCGTTCTGCGGTCTAGGGACCCTAGGGTCGACCACGTTTCGAAACAGAGAGGACAATTTCGAGAGAAAATCCGTTCGCGGTCACTCCAAAATGCTTCAAAGTCAAACGGCTGCGAAATAAAATTAGCTCCTTCGGGTCACCGTGTAGTGTGCAAATCGAATTTGTTCAGGGGTTCGCGTTTTCCCGAAAAATATAAAGACTAGCGCACATTTCGGATAATATTTCACGTAATCCCGAATGAATACGAGGTTTGATCAAAAAAATACGTGGAATTTTCACGTTACTAAAAAAATATATTTTAATTAAATTTGTACCGGCATTTTCCAAGCTTAGAAGCACTTTTCGAACCCATTTTCTTTAATATGGCGTTTAGCTTCTTCAGCGTTTCTGACTTACTATACTAATACAACAAAAAAATCCATTATTTAATTAAAATCTTCAGGAACAAGAAAAACTCTACTATTTTGACTAAAAATTACATCAACATTAGTAAAAAATTGCAAAAACATTAATGGAAGCATCCAATATGACTACTAATCTTAACGCATTCCGGTCCGCTGGGTTCCAAGCCAAGTTTTGCGTTGAGCCGTGCGGTTAAATACTTCAGTTAAATCGATGTAGCTCTGATACCATTTAAGTTACGTCAATATTTTTTTTGTTGTGTTCAGAAATCTCTATGTAAAAAAATAATAGTTCAAAACTTTTCAAAGTGTGGTCTGCGTATCAATGAAATATAAATGATTTTGGTTTAACATCAGACTCTAAAACGCGTCCCCCGTACTTCTACGTAGGCCCTCGAGGACGCGTTTTCGAGTCCCCCGGACCGCAACGTGTTAACATAATCTGAAACAATTGTAGCAACTCATCCAAAATACATGAAAATTAGTCACATACAGCTCTCAAAAATTAATAAAAAAATTATAAAAGTTAATTTCTATAAAAAAATATGACACAGTTTATAGATCGAAGCTATGAGGTGATGATGGGTCTTAATATTCCTCAAAAGTTGATTGAATTTCAAAAGTATCTACGGTTAAGATTCTTCTCAAAGAAGACTAGAGTCAAGAGTTGCATGACCCTCATCAGGTCCGTCCCAGTAATCTTGGAGGCGGGGATTCTGAGACGGATATTTGGAGTTGCATTCAACGACCGGGAATGGCGTATCCGAAGCAACGAAGAGCTGACCGACTATTCAAGGATATACCGGTCACAGCTGTCGTCAGAGTGGCCACACTTTGCTGGGCCGATCATGTGTCAAGGATACGGGATAATCAGCCACCAAAAAGGCTTATGGTAAACAAGTTTTTCTTCTCTCGATATCAGAGCTAGTGTAAATTGTAGCTGGTCCTTCCAGACTTCTGAGTCAGTCGATTACTGATTGGCCACGTCAATTTCAAGGCTCACCTTAAAGATTTTAATCTTATAGTATCCCCACACTGCTGGTGTGGGTACGTCTGTCAGGTTTCACCATGTGTCCCAGTTCATCCTAGGCTATGATGCCTCCAACGCCAAGCTGCATCAACTTGGCTTCAAAGACAATCCTGGTTGTGACCTTTGTGAGTGCGACGAACAAACCATGGAACATATCCTCTGGACGTGCCCGGAATTCGACTCCGCGAGGAAAACTATACTAGATGAGGTCAGGCTGGCCCCTTGCCCTACGCTCTTTATGCTCTTCGCCAGCCTGGTCGGAGCGAGAATCGCATCCCTAGACCCCAACCCTTAGCCAACATGGGCACGGTCTATCAGCTGTCCTTTAGGCCGCATAGGTAACTGACTGTCGTTATGTAGGCTATTGGACACATGGATCTCGTCAACAGTATAATTTGCTACGGACCCTTTGTTTGCTTTGCATCGACATTCGGAGAGTTAAGCAAGGCCTCTGCCTTCTCCCTTATCTTAAGAAATTTTAGTTTCATTTTTAAGATCACGCGTTTCAAGAAATATACTGCTTTTGTTGTACTGATAAAACCAATCCAAGCCGGTATATGTGGTGTGGGTGGATGGCAAGGGATGGAACTGTGTAGGATCGGTCTAACTCAGCGTCATCCTGAGTACAAAAGCCTTCCTGTCCCGGAGGAAAGGAGGACCGTGGTTCAGGTGTTTGCACTCTGAACAGCGAACACTGCATCATTAAACTAATCGGAAGATGGAGCGACGTGGTGGCAGGTCGGATAAAATGGAGAAGGGTGTTTGGTGAAGCAAGGGCTCTACAATAGGGCTGTTGCACCTATCACGATGATAATGATGATTTTTTTAATAATTTAAATGGATACTAATCTGAAGATCATATCTTAGGTGAATAATAGGGATATAAAAGTACTCTATCAGTTTTTTTATTTTTTTGGTAAAGACGTCCTAATCTGAATTCAGATATTTTCCTTCCAGTTTCTGATTGAATATCAAATTGTCGACAATACACTTCTACAGTTATAGTTTTGACTGGTTTCAATTATTCACAGCGAATATATCCACAGTAAACCCTCCTATAACGCTACGCTCCCTGCTATACCACGGTTTTCTATAACAAGTTAGACAGTCCCTTTAATAGCGCTCCCTCCTAGAATTTTTAATGTCAAATTACATATTTAATATGTGTATATAATGCATTGCCGTGCAAAATGAAGGTTAATGCGCTCTGTAAGGCCAATTGAAAATGGGAATGGAAAAAGGTTTTATATATTAATTTTGTTCAAGATATAATACAATTAAAATATCTAGCCCTAAATTTTGTATAGGTTCCTAGTTTTCTATAGTGCGAGTTTCTATAACGTGGTCCTTATCTTGACGCTATAGAAGTATAAAAATAAATCCACGTATTTGCCATAGACTTGAATTCAATACGAACTTTACTAGTATAATAAAATATCTGCAGATGAAAAATCGCGAAATTTAATGACGTAAACTTCTATTAGGGGGGGCTGAAAAGTAATCATTTTTTTTACTGGCTTAAAACATTTATTTACTAAAAAAATCTTAAATACTAATCAACATTTTTTGCCGACATAAAGGCAGTTGTTTGATTCTATTTTTTAAAAAAGTCCTTCTATTTTTCATTGAAAAACATTTCCAAGTGCTTTTTTACTCTAATATATGCTCTAATAATCTGAAAAGGTGGTAAGCCGACGGCGCGAGATCCGGCAAATAAAGTAGATGAGATAAAAGGTCCAATCCAAGCTCCCTTATGGGATATACTCATATCCTTCAAATTAAAAAATTAAATTGAAAAACCTTAACCCCTTTACAACATGGTACCTATCTTGATGTTACTGTATTTATCAGTCAATATTTATTTTGTACCATTTCTTCGTTTTTTTTATTAATAAAACGCCTCTCACACGCATTTTGCGGTTAAGTCTATTTGGAACCTCAAGTTTTTGTCTCAAATATAAATACTTCATGTCACAAACTTTTTGTATTTGTCTAAGAGAGTATAAGAAATAAATATTATAAATACCTATTGACTTTTATTGTCTGCAATTGCGGAAAAAAATAATATAAAAAGTTACGATGCTTTTTCTCGCTCGCATCCGGTACGATGTGCCGAGTGTGAGTGAAACGTACTAGACACTTACCAAGAGAACTCTGCGTGCCGCTCAGTACTCGGCGGATTTGAAATGATTGTTATTTTTGCGAATAAATTATTAGAACATAGATTGATGTGGTTTAAAGTTTTATTAAAAATGAGTTTTCAGAGAAAGCAAACCAAAACGCGTGAAACCTTTTATCAAACCTTGTACATTTAAAAGGTTTTCATTGCAAAAATACATTTTTTTATATCAGAATGATCTGATTCGATTTATTGTTAAAGTACGTGTTTTTTTTAAAAAAAACCTTTCTATAAAATAAATTAATAAATTTCCATGTTTTTTTACGAATACATCATTTACTTGATAAAGTCGGCGAATGGACGTTTGAGCCAATTTCTTTAATATAAAATAAATTCTTATACAAATATTTAGTTTCTTTTAGAGCAGCCAATGTCATTTAAATGAATAAAGCGTTATATTGTTTCAGCCAAAAACGTTCTAGGAAAAGGGGACGCCCCGAGCTTATTCCTAATGCTCAAATATAAATAGAATTTTATTTTTTTATTAATTCATACAAGCACTTCGCATTCGTCTCATGCATAATGTAGACAAAAACTCTATTAAATATATTTTAAAATAATACGGGACTTTCTTCGAAAGAACAGTACATTCATAAATATCGATTAGGTGCAGAACTTTTGTTCGCTCCAAGTCAAGAAAGTCACATCTTCGCCTTATCAGAATGGATATGTTCGTTTCAGTAAACAAAATCTACAGCTATTGCTTCGATACGAATGGCAAGGGATTTGCGACTTTGAAAGGTCAAATCGATGGATATATCGAGTCCCGAGGGATATCTTAGGTTTTTAAGCAGTTTAGTTTTTTTTATATTAATGCGCATGCTTCTTAAATAATATTAAAATATTATTATATTCCCGGGTTGCTTGTGATTCAGTCGACAGGCCACGTGAACCCCTCGAGATGAAAAATATTTTATTTGCAAAGGTCAGAATTTTCCAGGAAAATCCGCCGAGGGTCTTGGCGTACTTTTATTTTAAATAATTCATACAAATATGAACTGTTATTTTAAAAATAATTAATTTAGTATCAACGCCTATTTCAAACTGCATTTTTTACAATAAATATCAAAGACTATTTATAATGTATTAATATTAGTAATTATTATCTTCTATCTTTTCTTTGTTGGAATCAAACGATTTGTTTATAAAAGCAAAAATTATGCTTATATTTTGCACTTTGGATAAATACCATTTGCGAAAAATTCTTCGCAGCGATTGAATTTTCCGGCGAACTTTGATCTTTGAACTTTTCTCGGATTTATTAACCTTCGACATTTTGACCACAAATCAAAGCCACGTGTATTTTTGCCACATTGATTTTGAAAATAAATATACGATTAAAAACCACGAATCGATCGTTGATTTTAACGCTTTAGCTCGCTTTTATACAGAAATATATTATGTTTTGCGCGATTACATAGCTGATTTAATCCTAATTTTCAGCATAATTAAATTAATCACCGTTAATTCCATATTAATATTATGTTAGACCCATGAAATTGTAGGTTTAATGAAAGGCGTAGCGGAGCGGTTTGTAACGCACGGTTAACTTCCAACAGATGTTCCAATTAGCTACTGAATACAGATACTTGTGAGATATAACTTGCACTAACTTTTGTGCAGGGTTATTACTATATCCAGAGTATGGCTATAACCTCGAAATATATGGAACGGTCGTTTAAATAAAAGTTTCATGTTATGTTAGACGAAATTTCATTTTATTATCGAAAATTTTGCATATTTACAGATTTATATGAATAAATTTACATTGGCTTAGCAATTGGAATTGGCCATACTTGTGGACGCATTGGCATTGGAAGTGGAGCAAGCTCTGGGGTGAAGTGTGGGATGGTCACAATTGGGATGTTCAATTCTGGTTGTGGCATTGGCTTGATTCCGACTTGTCCTTCTGGGTGTGGGAGGGTCACGATTGGCACTTCCAATTCTGGTTGTGGCATTGGCTTGACTCCGACTTGTCCTTCTGGGTGTGGGAGGAGTCACGATTGGGATTTCCAATTCTGGTTGTGGCATTGGCTTGACTCCGACTTGTCCTTCTGGGTGTGGGAGGGTGACGATTGGGATTTCCAATTCTGGTTGTAGCATTGGCAGCTCCTACTTGTCCTTCTGGGTGTGGGAGAGGTCACGATTAGGATTTCAATTCTGGTTGTGGCATTGGCTTGTTCGACTTGTCCTTCTGGGTGTGGGAGGGGTCACGGTGGCGCACTTCAATTCAGGTTATGGCATTGAAGCAGCTCCGACTGTCCTTCTGGGTGTGGGAGGGTCACGATTGGCACTTCCAATTCTGGTTGTGGCATTGGCTTGACTCCGACTTGTCCTTCTGGGTGTGGGAGAGTCACGATTGGGATTTCCAATTCTGGCTGTGGCATTGGCTTGACTCCGACTTGTCCTTCTGGGTGTGGCAGGGTGACGATTGGGATTTCCAATTCTGGTTGTGGCATTGGCTTGACTCCGACTTGTCCTTCTGGGTGTGGGAGAGTCACGATTGGGATTTCCAATTCTGGCTGTGGCATTGGCTTGACTCCGACTTGTCCTTCTGGGTGTGGCAGGGTGACGATTGGGATTTCCAATTCTGGTTGTGGCATTGGCTTGACTCCGACTTGTCCTTCTGGGTGTGGGAGGGTCACGATTGGGATTTCCAATTCTGGTTGTGGCATTGGCTTGACTCCGACTTGTCCTTCTGGGTGTGGGAGGGTCACGATTGGCACTTCCAATTCAGGTTGTGGCATTGGCTTGACTCCGACTTGTCCTTCTGGGTGTGGGAGAGTCGATTGGGATTTCAATTCTGGCTGTGGCGTGGCTTGACTCCGACTTGTCCTTCTGGGTGTAGCAGGGTGACGATTGGGATTTCCAATTCTGGTTATTGGCGGTAACCTTGACTCCGACTTGTCCTTCTGGGTGTGGGAGAGTCACGATTGGGATTTCCAATTCTGGCTGTGGCATTGGCTTGACTCCGACTTGTCCTTCTGGGTGTGGCAGGGTGACGATTGGGATTTCCAACTCTGGTTGTGGCATTGGCTTGACTCCTACTTGTCCTTCTGGGTGTGGGAGGGTCACGATTGGCACTTCCAATTCAGGTTGTGGCATTGGCTTGACTCCGACTTGTCCTTCTGGGTGTGGGAGAGTCACGATTGGGATTTCCAATTCTGGCTGTGGCATTGGCTTGACTCCTACTTGTCCTTCTGGGTGTGGCAGGGTGACGATTGGGATTTCCAATTCAGGTTGTGGCATTGGCTTCACTCCGACTTGTCCTTCTGTATGTGGGAGGGTCACAATTGGAATGTTCATTTCTGGATGTGGCATCGGCTTGACTCCGATTTGTCCTTCTGGATGTGGGAGAGTCACAATTGGGATGTTCATTTCTGGATGTGGCATCGGCTTGACTCCGATTTGTCCTTCTGTATGTGGGAGGGTCACAATTGGAATGTTCATTTCTGGATGTGGCATCGGCTTGACTCCGATTTGTCCTTCTGGATGTGGGAGGGTCACAATTGGAATGTTCATTTCTGGATGTGGCATCGGCTTGACTCCGATTTGTCCTTGTGGATGTGGGAGAGTCACAATTGGATGTTCATTTCTGGATGTGGCATCGGCTTGACTCCAACTTGTCCTTCTGGATGTGGGAGGGTCACGATTGGTACTTCCAATTCTGGGTTTGGCATTGGGAGCACTCCGATTGGTCCACCTAACTGTGGCAATCCGATGATTCCATTTTCCGGGGTCGGGAACGGCATTGGGCTGGCTGGGGCATAACTTCCATCAGATGTCTTTTCCAAAGTGAGGATGATCTGCACCAATGGCTTGGTCGGAGCAGCGCTCACAAAGGCGATAAACAGGAAGAAGAATGCGATCTTCATGATGATTTCTGCAAAAACCAAAATAATTACTCAGCAAAATATAAAAACGTATTGATAATAGGTGACTTACATTGTCTGCTACACTTCTATTGAAGAATTGGCAGAAACCAAATGATACACTCTCAAATTGTTTAAACGCTTATATACTAAAAAATTAATTCATTTCGTCGATAAAGCTAATAAATAAATAGATAATTTTTATTGCTGGTATGCCCCAAAAATTTCGGTCACGGTCCAAATATCCCGGGATTAACTGACCTTTAGATAACCCCGGGTTTAACTTATTTAATTTGTATGTAAAGTCACTCATTACGCTCGAATTTTCGTTTTATTTAACTAGATACATGGTAATCTATATTATAAACGCAATTAATTTTCATAAAGATGGCGAATTATAACGCTACGGGGATTTTCCAACTTAAACAGTTCGCTTTAATCCATTATATAATTCTAAATATACATTTATATTATCTGTCTACTCAGATACTTTTTCACACAAAGAAAAAATTAAAATTTATATACATTATTTATAACTCATTATTTTCAACTCGTTAAGAATAATCGTAAATCGAATCAAAGCCGCGTTATTTAAAGATTATCGTTATCGTTAGTAGCAAAATAAAACGAATAAAAACAATTTTATGAAAATCTACAAAGAAGATGGAAAATGCAAACACTGCAATAATTTTATATAGAAGTGTCTAGTAATAATGTTTAAGATCAATATTAATAAAAGGCACGATTTTTACTTCTACTTAAGCAAATGATCGAGGAAATGACTTAAATCGATCGTTAGTATTTGGATTTTTTTTGTAAAATACACGTCTTTTCAAATCTTTTTCGTAGAAAGCTCTCTAAAAATTAATATTATGCTGTAAGCATTTTTTTAAATTAATTTTTCATTATGTTATGCTACATATCAACCCATTTCTTATTGTTAAAAAAAATTAAATACGTCATAATTATTCCATTTATATTTTAATATAATGGAAATAATGAAGACTCAAATTCAAAGAATGTTTAATAAAAACTTCTAGATCTCTTTCTATAAGGATCTATAAAGATTAAGGCATTCTAGTTGATTTAATTTAATATATTAGGTGGAGTCATAAATAACTTCCGATTCAGGTTATACCCAATATTCATGTCAAGAAAACTTAATTGTGTGTATGGTGGGATCGTCAAGAAATAATCCACCACGAACGAATTACTGCCGATACATACGTTCAGGAGCTGATAAGTGTTCATGAAAAACAACTGGAAAAGCGTTATGTATCTGTCGATCGGAAAGGTTTTATCCTGTTACGTGTTAAGGCTAGACCATACATGACAAAAGTGACTCAAGAAAAAAAACTGGAGCTCAACTGGTCTGTTTTGCCACATCCACTCTACTACCCAGATCTTGCTCCTACGGACTATCACCTTTACTATTCCTTACAGAATTTTTCGGATGGAAAATTGTTCATTAATGATGAGCAAGTCAATCAGGTCCTCGATATTTTCTTGCAGTCCAAACTCAACTAAATTGTATGAGGAGATGATCGATAAGTTGCCAATAAGATGGGAGAAGGTTATATATAACAGCGGTGAATACATAAAAGTTTATTAAAATTTTGTATAGTTATTTATGACTAAACATAAAATAAAAAAAATCATGACAATTAAAAATGGTTCTATTCATCGTAAAAAAAATTATTCATTGTCAGAATATTTTTTTTTTAATTATTAAAACTAGAATAAGGAAAATGGGAAAATTTCGACAAACTAAAGTTCAATATATTTCAAATCATTTTATTTCCGAAACCAAAGACATTTTACATTGCATAGACATTTTAACACTTTCAATCAATTAACAAATAAAATGAGGAAAAACTGCTATTCAAATTTTCAGCGGAAAATGTTACATAATGCTTCGAATTGTTATTTTGTCCATTTCAAATATCTATTCACTAATTATAATCAAATTTTAGCTAACATATTTCATTAAATTAGTAATTCGATATATATTTTTTAGGCCGCCAATAATTTATTGGTCCATAATTTGCATTCATAATGGTGGCCAGAATCCCTGGATTAATTAATCGTCTGAAATTCCAGACATACGCGATATATAATAATATTTATTCAACATTACTAATCCCAACGATGACAAATCGCAATAGAATAAAATAAAGCATTAAGATTAATCTCGTCAAGCCATTGAATTCGGTGTACTAATCTCGAAACAATTAAAACTTAATAAACATTTTATTATAGGCCAAAAAAAATAATTATATATCTAATCAATTATTGCGAAACATTAAACGCACACATCATCGTCTAAAATAAACGAATAATGTTTAATTAATTAATTATACGAGATAATATTTTTGTAATGTGTCTTAGTTATTTGAAATAGTAATTAGATGATATGTACAAGATACGTAGAATTTTAATTAAAATTCGGTAATTAGTTAGGAATAAGTAATAAAAAATATTTTTATATTAAATCAGTGTTTATTTTCTGGACATATTTGTTATTAATTTAGAAGAGATTGGGATAGATTATGAATGGGGGATATATTTAAAAGGGTTTGGCGATTGGGAGTGGGTAGACTTGTGGCATTGGTTGGAACATGTCTTCGGTTTGTGGCTTTTCTTCTACTTGTGGCCATGGTTGGAACATGTCTTCGGTTTGTGGCTTCTCTTCTATTTGTGGCAAAGCTGGCTTGACGTTGATGGGTTCTTCTGGATGTGGAAGAGAGATGATTGGCTTTTCCAATTCGGGTGTTGGGAGTGGCATTGGATTGGCTGGAGCAAAGATATCATCGGTCTTCTCAGCGGTCTTCTCCAAGTTGATGACAATCTGCACCATGGACTTGGGTGGTGCTGCGCTGACGAAAGCCACGAGAGCGAAGAGGAATAAGAACTTCATCTTGATTTCTGTTAAATAATAACAAAATATTAATAAAATAAAAACTCTAAATAAATCAAATAAATACTTACGTATTTATCTACGGCTTGCAGTTCAACAGTTGAAACACAAAAGCGTCGAATGATTCTGAATGCAAAATACACTTCTTTTATATTGAAAATGTTTATTTCTCGATCGTAAATACTATCTCAGATGCCAAATTATGATCAATAATATTTTATAATACGCTTATTGTTAAAAGCATCCCATTCAAATATATCTATATGATTGGAAATTCTATTTTTTTCTTCAAATAATGATAAGATAAACTCGTTTTATTATCACAATATCAACAAGAGATCATATATTGGTACTGGAAAAAAATCTACATTTATTAGAATATTTTTAAACATAATTTCCTACGTGTAATATCGTATTTTCCTAATAAAACTCAAACTCATATTTCTAATCATTTATTAAACTAAAATTATACAAAATAATTACCATTATTTTCTATGACCTTTTGCCATCTATTACGTAAATCGAAAATGCATTTTTTTAAAAAAATGCAGGTTTAAAATCGAAAAAGTCTGAAAGAGCCGATTTTATTTCATCTTCTGATTAAAAAAAAATCTCGTAAATAATGCTCCAATGAGCGAAAAAGGCGATAATTGAATGGAGCCAAGTCTGGAGAATACTGGATGCAATAAACCTGTCAAACCTAATGCATCCATTTTTTGTCGAGTCAAATCGGCTACATGTGGTCGCGCTTTGTCATGCAAGAGGATATTTTTTTGTTTCTCTTCAATAAAGCCGGCCTTTTTTCATCCAACTTAACACGTAAACGTTCTAATTGTCATAGTACACTTGCGATGTCAATGTTTGTCCTTGTTTCAATATTTCATAATAAACAATCCTTCTTGCGTCCCACAATAGACAAAATAATACTTCGTCGAGGGGTCGAACTTGCCTTTTATCCTCGCTCTAGCCATTGCTTTATTTTTCTTATGTTTGAATAGAGTAACCATTTCTCGTCTCCAGTGATTAAATTGTGCAGAAATGATTGCGACTCTCCTTTATCCTTTAGTAACTCACAGATACCGCGCCTCATGTGTTTGTTTCTCGCAGTCAACGCATTAGGACTCAAACGCCTTCTTTTAGAATCTTCCCCATTATTTTCAAGTATCTTTGAGTTGACGACAATGAAGTACCGGCTTGGTACGATAATCCTTTTCGATACTGAGGGTCGGATTTTTTTCATCCGCTTTTCAGGGCTGCTTCATCCACTTCAAGGGGACGTCCATTTTTAGGCAGTTCTTCAGAAGGACACGCCTCAGCCGTTATTAACCCTTTCAGTGCGGGGCGCATGACGTAGATGCGCACACAAATCGTGTTCAGGCTGCGGCCGCTTGTCGTACATGCGCGAGATTCTTTAAAACTTTAACTTGTCGTTACATGTAAACTATACCGAGTTAAGTGATGGTGTTTGTTTTAAAAATCAGCTAATAAACACAGCTATCAATAAATATACAACATATCAGAAAAAAATTATAGGAACCATGTAATATGTAAATATGAATAGTAACGATTTAAATCGCGCGTGGTGTTTCATTTAAATCTCCGCAGTAGTATCAGTGACGTATCTCGGCTCAGGGGTTGTTAAGGGTTTTTAACGTACATTATGTTCCACATACACGTGTACGAATGTAATGGTATAAGAAAATTGCATTTCGCATTTTTGATTTTGATTCGCATTCCCATTTTTTCTCACTTAATCTCTATTTGAGCAATTAATATTTTGTTCAATTTATTATTACGAAAATAAAGCGAATCGAGTTTATTTTTTTAGTTGAGATGTAAGAACATATCCTAATCAACATGTTTGCATAAATCTCTTATAGGAAAATGGTCTAATTTAGCGGTAAACGGTGAATACAAATTTACCTCGCCAAAAAAATAATTTGGTCCAAAACGGCGCCGGACTCAGATGCAGAATCGTGTTTACACCCGCCGCATTGAAAGGGTTAAAGGGACACGTAAAAAAAATTCTACGCAAAACGAAGATTGGAGACTACATTTGGGTCCATCTATATATTCTTCCATATAATCTTCTTTAAGAAGTGTTCCTTCGACCTAAAATGATAAAAATCTGAAGGATTGGTCAATATGGAGGATGCCTCAGGACTTCAAAACTTAAACTCTCAATTTTTTCACGAGTGGTCTTTACAGTGTGGAGGCGTGCGCTATCGTGTAACAGAATCAGTTCTTTTCGGTTAAACTTGGACGTTTTATTATTAAGTTCTCGTTGAAACTTTCAAGTTGTCCACAATAATCTTCTAAAGTTATTGTATTTCTTAGTTTCGATAACTCATAACGGATAATTCTATGAATATCCCACCAGACACACGAAAGGACCCCGCCCTATGATGACTACGTAGACTACCTCTGACGAGCCATCGTGGCAACCATCGCATCTAAAAACTCCTTAGAGATACAAGCGACCTACACCTAAGAAGGCAGGAGTGATAGGTTAAGGGAGGATAATCTCGCTCCGAAATGGCCGGTGTAAATCACAAAAGCCCTGTAAGCAGCGATAAAGGAGACAAGGTCCTGGTGACAAAGTCCTGGGCCAGGTAACCACCTCACTACATTGAAAGTCACTCTCTCAGAACAAAACTCCGGACACTCTCAAAAAATGTATTCCGATGATTGTTCATTGAAGTCACAAAAATCGCAAGTTGGGTCATCCCTGAGGCCCAGTCGATGAAGATTGGCGTTAAAGGAGCCATGTCCCATGACAAACTGGGACACGTAGTGATCAGGAACAAAGCAATGCAGCTTCACTCGAGCTAATACATTGGGGAAGAACCGGAAACCAGTTCTGCCCGTACTCTCAGGCAGACCAACAGCATTGCCATATCTTAAACGCTATACTATGGAGTATCTTCTTGAGTGCGACTTGGTCCAAAGCTTCGACTTCGGTCGGGAGAATTTTCTGTCCCCAAGACGTGCTCGATAGCCACGAGGGATCAACCAGCCCGCAGCCCGGATCTAGAGTTCCAAGTTGAATGGCAGTACACCTGCAAGGACCGACATAACCGCTGTAGAGGCAGTCCTATAGGCCTTGGTCAGCGTGATAAGTGGCAGTCAGAACCAGAGATAGACCAGCCTTCTCATCATGGGGTAACGTAATCCCCAGTTCGCTTCCCGCCACACGATTTAAACAACCGAGTGTTTGGCCTTCTTTTGCCTCTTGAGGGAGCCCTTGACGATAACACCGAAGCACTTGGAACTGGCGAAGCTTAAGCGATTAGTCTTTCCCCAATCGCCAATGCCAGAGAGGACGTCTTTTGCTCTACGCTCAACTTTTGGAGCGAGTGTCACCGCCAACATGCACCAGAAGATCCTCGACGTAGCCAATGATTGCACAATTAGGCGCAACGAAATCCTCAGTACATCATCAAAGAGGATGTTCCATAATAGAGGGCTTAGGACCGATCCTAATACAGTTACTGCAGTAGCTGCTAATTACAGCGCACAGATTACACGAGGCATTTGAACTGTGGACCATGGAGCAGTAGCCTTTGGAGACATTTCGTTCATACTTGGACGAGGATCTGATTCTACCATGGCCTTCAGCAGATCATCGTCGAATTTTGGGAATCGTCCTGTTCTTATGGCATCTGCTCTATCGCCCGATCTATTTGCTGCTATTACTTCTATTATTATTAAATTTGAATAATTGTTTTAGTTGCCATGGTTACACTCCAGCCTTGATCGAAATAAAGTAGCATACAATCCCGTATATGTTATTCCGTAGCTTCGGGCTTGTTAATTTTATTCTTAAAAATAAATTAAAATATATGATACAAAAAAGAAAGCCGAGGAACAGTACTCTAAAAAAAAAACTGACAAAGATGTTTACTTCGCCGTGTTCAGGACAGACTGATCTCAAACAAGGCACAAAAAAAATAGAATTCTCTCCAGCATCCCTAATATATATTTATTTTTAATCTTATTTTAACTCCGGTCGTCGCGTTATATAATATTCCGCATGCAAAATCAGGATGTGGATTCATGTAAACCGCCACATTTGTAATACAAAGGGATTGGTAGACCGTAAAGAAGTGGTTGTCGACATTACCATGCACATATCAAGTCGGCGGCAGGGATCGTCAACCCTTCAGTATGTTATCCGAATACATGAATACAAATGGCGGCGCTGAAAAAATATATAGATATATTACCATCGAACACGTCAAATATGGGATTGAACTCGCATATATATATATACTATTTTTTTTTAATTTCGTTTTTATTATTATTATTTAGTTGGTGAAAGTTTCGTGAGATGCGAGAGCATATTGTTCGGCGAAAGTTTTATTGTTTTCACATATTTCAATTTTATCTCCGCCAAACAACAGACGAAGTATCGTTTATATTGTTTTATCGATTTATTCGCACAATGACGTGCAATATCTTTTTATTAATAAATTTTGATGAATTATTGCATGGCGTTTTAATCTTGAGCCGTAATACCGTATTACACGCTTTCGTTATTTTTTTTATTGTTGTGCTGAAAATAAAATTTATATTGATAGCGCCGTTAAATTTCGAGAGTTTCGCAATATTTTATTAATGTTTCTGAAAAACATTGTGATTTTTTTCACTATAAATCATGAAAATATACTTTTAAAAAATTAGGTTAAATAATTACGTCTACTTAGGGTTGATTTTCAGCCATTTATAATTTTTAAAACATATATATGAAATGTATTTTTTTTAAATATCTGCATAAATACAGTCAAACACCGTTTTCACGTTCTTAACCCCAAACGTCACAGAGGACTATAGGATAGATCTTAAATTCTGCCCCAAAAAATGCTTAAAAATAATTTGCTCTATACAAAGAAAATATAAGCATTAATTAGGGCAATAACATTTTTTTTTAGTTAATACATAACGCTGGTATTTTAATATACAGAATAATATGGCATATTTGTAAAATTTTCATAGTTGTTATTTTGAAATATTTTTTTAAATATGATTTAAAAATATATTTGTAAATTTTATTAATTGATATTAAAGAATATATCATTACCTATATGTATTCTTCATTTCATAAGTCTAGCTCAAACAGAAAAGAATTTACAGATTATTGGCAGTTGAATTCATGATCCGTCTCACCGTGCGGCGGCTCGAAAACAACCGCGTCGTCCGAAGGGGGTATCTCTAAAGAGTTTATTACGGAGCACAATGCTATTGATAGCTGGGAACAAATTTCTGACGAACCCTTTCATAATTATGTAGAACTTGACTTTAATATGACGATATAGTGAACCGTCATATTCATGGAAAACTGACTGAAGAGAACTCGAAGGAAGAAGAGAAAAACTCGACCCATCCAATTCCAGCATCGATTACGTTTGTCCCGTTTTTATGTGTTTTTTGTCAGTTTCTCCTAGCCGTGCCGATGCTTTGGAATATCCCAAGTTTTTTTTTATTTTTCTCGAATAACTCTTTTAATATAAATCGGAAATTGCTAAAAAAAATCAACAATATTCACTGTTGTTGCTATGCCTCTCACCCGGTATGAGTGCGAGAATAACGTGCTAGTGACACGTCCTGCCAGAGCTCAGTCTGCAGCATAACATCGCTGAGAGCGTTATTATTTATGCGTCATATTAATTAAGTAAAAAAACCAGAATAACCATTTTTATTCTTAGAATAATCCATTTTTAACAATAATGTCAATATATTTATTAAGAATTCATCAATGTCTTGACTTAAATTGCTTGGGGTATCTGAGAAACCCCCTTCGAACGACGGGGTTGTTTTCTAGACGCCGTAAAGGATGATTAACTCTATTTTATGTATTTATGTATAATAAATAATCAAAGCTCAAGTCTGACATTGCATGTTGCTCTTTTGCGATCAGGCTTTTTTTAATTCCACGAAAGGCTATTAAAACCATGAATGAGATTAATGATCAAGTTCTCACACTTGACAGATAACAATCTTAGTATCGAAAATGTAAATCGGCCAAAACACAATTACTAGACGCCTCTAGATCAGATAAAAGATGATCCTGAATCTCTCATTTAATTAAATCCAAGTTTTACGAACAATAAAAATATATATATCTAACTTTTTTGCCAAATTAACCACTTAAAGTACCTACTTAATTTTTATTCATACCTTTATTGAAAAGAATTAAACTAGAACATGGACCATACTGAGGGATAAACCTGATGCTCCGGTAGCAATAATTTCATATTTTAATTAGTCAGGTATAATCTTAAATCTTCACTCTCAATGATTAGACGCCGATTTTTTTGCATTAGAAAAATTTCAACAGTACTAAAACCTTTTTTTACTCAATATTAAGAGGAAAAAGCTATCAAAAATGTTCTTGCGATTTTCCATAGTGCAGAAAAAGCAACAGGAATATCTTCCTGAAGCCATAACTGCTGATAACCCTTTCTAAATTACTCTCAAGTTATTTGTTTGTGCTTAATCCAGCAAGAATGGGTTCCGATCAGGTGGACCCCCATATTTTCTTCTGACATAAACACTCTATGAGTCGAAGTAGACCTCCGGAAGTTCATAGTAAATAGAATGGTTATTTAGGTGTTTATATATATTTTTCATCATCAATGTGCGAAAAAATTCAGGAGCTAAATTAAATGTTTTACTACACCCTTCTTATTCGACAGACATGACTTCATTATAATATCATCCCTTCAGACCAATAAATTATTGGCTTCAACATAACATAGAATATTTCGGACATATCATTATCGTATCATATTTATAGACGACATAGAGACATTTTAGTGAAAAACGTGGAGAAAATAAATCCGTGTAGTGTAATAACACTCCGTAAACATCAGCGCCAACGAAGGCTCGAAAACGCGTCCCCCGAACTTCTACGTTGGCCCGCGAGGACGCGTTTTCGAGTCCCCGGACAGCAACGTGTTAATTGAAAAGTCTACAAACATGTTGAGAAATAATTGTAGATAAGACAGAAAACTATATTTCATTATATCTATACTTCTTAGATAAATATGATCAGTTTTACTTCAAATTCTGATATAAAATCTGTTAATATATTTATTCTTTAGTCAACATCTGCGATATTTTCCTATATTAAGATATAAAAGTAGAATTTCTTGCGCATTTTCTTATTTAAATTACTGCCATTGCTAAATATAGCAACATTTCATTCATTTTCTTTTAAATTGAATTGTTCTTTGCTTGCTAAAATTAGAATTCTTTGACTAGCGCTATATTAAATCTAAATGTTTGTATTATTAATGCTCTTAAAAGATTAAACGAAACGGAAAAATATTTTTCGTTAAAATAGTTTATAACTGGTTTTTCCGATGCATTTTATATTAATACCTAGATTATTAATTGGTCTATAAATAATTTTAACTGATATGATTTTGTATAAATTCTCTGTTTTTATTATCAACGCGTTTATTCTGCATTTGTTACGCACAAGAATAATATTTGGCTTATAAGATAATATTTAATATTAAAAATATTATAAAATGAATTCGCGAAGTTTAATGGCGTCTGCTGTGCGTATTAATATCGCATTTTCATCCACGTCATACTGATTTTATTCGGCGATTTATTATTTTGCAATTTATTATTGTGCGCAGAATTCGAGATTAGCAATCGCGTCAAGATTAAAATCGTTTCCAACTCGAAGCAAACTTAATTTCGCCAAATCAATTTAAATTTCAATCAAAAATTAATTTCGCAGACATCAAAGGCCATTCTTCTAAATCACGTTATGATTTTCTTCCATAATTTTTGAAACGGTTCCAAAAACACAATCTCGATTATTCATCTTGTAACAACGCGTATCAAAACTCAATGCAAGACGTATCTTATCAAGAGTTCGATAAGACGTATTTATTTATTATTTCACGATTAAATTTGTTCAAACAATAATTAACAGCTGATTATTTCCGATTCAGACATAGACAATCCTCTTATAGCGAATAATAAAAATTTTTAATCAATAATTGTGGTAATAATTCTGTAGCTCCTCGGCAATATTTCGCAAATAATGCGAAACGTGCTGAAAAGAGCCGAGGGGAGCAAATAATCTCCTGAAAGAAGATTGTTTTTTTTTTGTTGTCGTAATAAACAAACAAGCCTTCGGACCCTTTTATTCTTTGCGTCAGATTTGACCGGATAGACTCTCATATAAACAATGAAACATTGTCTTTTTCATGATGAAAAAAAAATAATTAAACAACAATGTCTGCAAAATCCCTGGCTTCAATACAGATATTGTTATCAATCAATTTTACGAGATAACGAGATATCAGTCGTAAGCAAAACGTATTCAGCGCAAGAATATACAGAAAAATCCTCATCATGTATAATTATATATTTGAATGGATCGGATATTACTTGAATAGAGTATTCAACATTGATATACCAATGCTGAAGGATGAAAATCGACAAGAAACCGATGCCAAAGACACATCTGCAGACAATATGACGTATCGTTGGAACTTGCAATACGTTGATAAGCAATATTATTGTCTTTCAGGATTGCCGTTAATGGAATATCATCATGGTTTATAAAATCTATGTATAAGATTATATATAATAAATAATATAACTATTTCGCATACATTGTTATCTCTTCCTTTGCTGCCTCTACGTGTCCTACATTGACCCTAACCCCTGATCTTAAAAATCCATATTTATGTATTCATATATAAAATATTATATTATATATATTTTTATTTAATTTTCAGGTGTTGTAAAGTGTGTGCTCGCACTCTGGGTGAAAGTTGTGGAGGATTCAGTGGTACATGTGAACCTGGATTGAAGTGCTCTGATGGATTCTGCACATCAAACTCCTTGTAATATCATCCAGTGATATAATAAAATAAAAAAAATGTGTTGGAATCGACAACGATAATCTAATCAAAGGTAATTAAATATAATAATTTATCATAGATGCGAACCAATCAATTATTATGCAACTGAATCATAGATGTCGCCGAATGATGTGTGTATTTATTGTTCTGCGACCATAACTCATCGCCGGACGGAATCTCCTAAACATTTATATAAGGGTTGTAATCTATTTCCACCCCTTTGAATGTATGACGGTGTCAGACCCTATTTTATTTTATGGAGAGGGCGTTAGAAAAGGGCGCTATATTTATTTGGGATGTTGCCGTATCTCCATACGATATGCTTATATATATGTATATATATATATATGAACAGGTCCGTCTATGCTTATGCATACTATTATTTTATCAGGAGTGCGATTTTCATCTCAGATTTTCGCTATAGAAATCGCTTTTCCGATCCGAGACCACCCTCGTCATATGTCACCGATCTAATTTCTGAAAAAAAATATATATATTTACATTCGTCGTTTTAATGAGACGATTAAGTTTTCATCTGCAATTGACGCTTTAAAAAAATATTATTAAAACTTTAATAATTAGTGTGCAGTGTCCCGAACACTTGCGCCATCATAATTGATATCCATGAATAGTGAAATGATTTTTTTTTTGATAAAAATCCATTATGGCGGACGAGCGGCTTTGTTCGGATGAGAAAAAAACTTTAATAAAATAATTGGACGCTATCCATTCTCATTAAAAGTCATGGAATGAAATTTTAATGGTCATCCCTAGTGTTGTGTCAATTTCGCATTCACTTTATGCTTTAATGCTTTCGAGAGTGGCTCCGAACAGATCCGTCCCTGGGGCTCGGCTCGAATACGGAGAAGACCCGGGGCGTCGCACTTCTGAGGGCGTCGCAAATCGACGTTCGATGTATATACTTGCACATGTGTTGTAAATTTTATGCATAATAAATCAAATATGATATACAGCGTGATTCGCAATGAAAATAATTTTCATGGAAAATTATTACTATCGAAATCTAATATCCTTGATAAGTAAATATCTAATAAATAATTGGGATTGACGAAAATAAAATTAGCGAAGGCCGAATCGTTATGTAATGTGATGTAATACATATTTATTTCATCATCAGAAAAATATCGTCTAATTACATCAAGTTCATATTCATATTAATAAACAATTGAATACATTGTAAATATTTTTTATATTATTATTAACGATATTATAAGTAATATTAAACATTCAGAATGTAAAGGAGTTCATCGTTAGAAAGTAAATAAATTATTTAATGTAATATTTATTTAATGAAATTATTTTTAAATTAATATTTTTGTAAATAGTTAGTTTTATAGTAATATAATAGGAAAAATGTATTTAAAGTTATTTGCCTAACTTATTTTATATAATTAGTCAACTCTTCTATAGCGTTCAGATAGGAACCACGCTATAGAAAGTGAAGCACTCATACAAAATTTTGGGTTAGGTTTTTTTTAATATTTTAAAGTACTTTAGCATATAATGAATAAATAATAAAAGGTAAACATAAATTATGAAACCTTATCGGAAAAATGTTTTATTTAGGATACATTTTAAATTGGATATTAATGCATTTAATTACTGTCAAAGTCATCCAATATGACGTTCCATTGAGACTTTTTTAATACCAGTTGCTCAATTTCTTCATCACTTTGATTAATAATTAGAATATTTTCTTTATTGTCGAAAACAATTTCTGTCTGCATTTCTTTTTGAATATTATGGGGCTTGACATATTTCTAATTGTTTCTTTAATTCAGCTAATCTATTAATATTGCGTTTTGTAAAATGAACGCTATAGAAGGGACTGCTATACAAAAAACCGCCGCAAACGCTATAGAAAAAAACGCAATAGAAGCGAACGCTATAGGAAAGTTGACTGTATATATATATATATATACACCCATCCCTTTGCTTAACATGGAAGATTCTGCTAGATCACCGTGTTAAACGAAACCGTGTTAAGCGAGACTAACAAAT